>JANJGK010008696.1:17500-25324 GCA_039081455.1 Macrobrachium rosenbergii
TTCATCGACCATAGATGGAGGATGTCAGTTAAGCACCCCATTTCTCACGGGCAAATCACCCCTTAGTGCCTTTATCCTCCAAAGAAAATGGAAGAGAACAACTTTCCCCTTTATTCCATACGCCCACCTCTCCCTTCTTTTTCATCTATGCAATGTGTGCTATGGTATTCGTCCAGGCCTTTTTCGGCCTGGGGGTTCATCACGGGAATTACACGATATGCCTCTTCCTTCCCTCCTCCTCCTCCTTCTTCTTCTTCTTCTTCTTCTTCTTCTTCTTCTTCTTCTTCTTCTTCTTCTTATTATTATTATTATTATTATTATTATTATTATTATTATTATTATTATTATTATTATTATTATTATTATCATCCTCCTCCTCCTTCTTCTTCTTCTTCTTCTTCTTCTTCTTCTTCTTCTTCTTCTTCTTCTTCTTCTTCTTAGCCCCCCCCCCCCACACACACACAGTCAAAATGATATTGTATAAACACTGGTAAACGGCCGGCAAGATAACGTTTGGTCTCCTGTCAAAGTTGGAATGTTAAAGTAATAAAATATTAAACTTTGAAAATTCACTGTGTGGGATGATAACATCTAAAATGCAAGTTACGAAAATTTGGATTTCTTTGAACTTCGATAAAGTGGCAAGGCGACGTTCGATATTTTTATTTTATTGAAAAACTCTGATTATCTACGAAATGAGAACAAAAATATGAGGATATTTTTACGTGGAATGTATCAAAGTACAAAATATGGAAATGTTGAAGGGAATCGGATGGTAAGACAACATTTTATCTTTGGCTAAAGTGAACATTTAAAGAATGTTGGAAAGTGTGAAACAAATATGTGGAACAAACTCACTTCATATAAATTTATATTCAGCGGGAAATTCAAGCCACATAATTTACGGGATTGAAAAGTGCCAAAAAAAAAAGTGAAAAAAAGTCTTTGATATGTTTCTCATACTGATCAAAAGGAGTTGCAGCCTATAGAGAGGTGTGTGCCTGTGCATTTAAATTTACACTTGTTTAGGATTTTTGGTTCATAGATACGCATACGATTAAAGCCGTATGGATACTTATAAAGTTATGTAAGATACTGAGATTCTTAAGAGGGGTCGTAACTCCCCCGCAGAGACCATAGTTATGGATTAACTTTCTCCTCTACAGTAGACGTAACTACTCATACCAAGCTCTCGTTTCTAGTTTTCTGTAAAAAAAAAAAAAAGCTATTGAGATGGTTTTGTCTGACCGTCCGCACTTTTCTGTCCGCCCTCGGATCTTAAAAACCACTGAGGCTAAAGGGCTGCAAATTGCTACGTTGATTATCCACCCCTCCAGTGTTCAAACATACCAAATTGCAGCCCTCTAGCGTCAGTAGTTTGTATTTTATTTAAGGTTAAAGTTCGCCATAAATCGTGCTTCTGGCAACGACATAGGACAGGCCACCACGGACGACTGAGAGTTTCATGGGCCACGGCTCATAAAGCATTATACCGAGACCACCGAAAGATAGATTTATTTTCGGTGGCCTTGATTATACGCTGTACAGAAAACTGGATTGCGCAGGGCGCGTTTGATACTTGTAGTTGCTTGTTCTTGATTTTCTCATTTTCCATTTATTAAAAAATGTTCTCCTTTAGGTGGTAACTGTCATGTGGAAAATAGCATAGAGCTAAGCAAATGAACTATATCTATGTGCACAAAAGACTAGGGTATTGCTCAGTTCCAAATACGGTATTTTGCCAAAAGCGCTATTTTTTCCTGTCAAGTCCTTCTCTTACTCACACACACAAGGACATACGATTGCATATGCTGATGCATACTTACATACGAGCGCACATGCAGAGCACTCACCATACAGCATATCAGGTTTTGAATACTAACTTTAAACATGCGTGAGCAATGAGCGAGAAAAATGGTTGGTGGGATTGGCAGTGCGATTATAATACAGGTCACAGACCTGTATAATACACAGATCTGTATGGCTCTTCCCTCTCTGTTTTATTTGTTGTGTCGCTTTTCATTCATTACTTTCTTTGTTAATATTTCCCTATCACTTTCGCCTGTAACAGTCTATGGTAACTCACCCAAGCCTGAGTTGACTGTTAATAAATGAACTAAAAGACTTGGAAATCGTTTTATTTTAAAAAATGATAACCGAATTGATAAGGTACTCGCACCAATTACTTCACCCGAAAAGATCGAAGATTCCATTCCCTTGAATTATCGTGGTGTCATTTTTCTTCGAGAGATCCATAACGTACCCTGCGTTTACGCAGAAGATACTGAAAGAGGATGAACTGCCTAATGGCAAAAAACCAGCTCCAATGATCTACGCAGCTTTCACTTGGCAGGTAATGGTCGCTAGTTTATTCGGTTCCAATATTGATGTGCTGTTGGAAACTTTGGTTTTCCCTTCCAGAGTTTTGTTTTGTGTTTTCGTTCTTAGAGTGTTGTCTCGTTAAAGGAAGACACAAGCAGGAGAGAGAGAGAGAGAGATACTGTATTCTTCCTTCGTTCTTCTTGACTCTCATTTCCTAACGAAACGCTTGAAAGTTTATACCAAGTCAACTCAAGCTTCTTCACCAGCATGACAAACCACTTCAAAAGACTTCGTGCAGGAACAATGAAAAGACAAACAAGCTAAATTGTTTCTCGAAATCTTGACATAATGATATTTTGCCAAGTTTGGACAGAGGTGATTGAACATCATTCTAGAAAAAGCGTTTACGGCAAGTCCAAACCGTAAGAGATTGAGATAAATATTTGTGGGATGGAAAACAGTAAATATACATGTTAAAAGCTTTCAAGAGGTGTATTATGCCCAAATACACAAATATTTCTATCAGATTTTTATGCGATTATTCAACAAATAAAATGTGTAGCAGCTGTTAGAACAATGAAAGGCAGAATCATTAAATCTGAACAGCGAAATACCCTACAGTAGCTATAGCAGGCCATAACCATATCCCATGGAAGGGAGCAGCTTTCCCATAACTGTCCCGTAGCGTTATTAGGAGGTAGCAGATTGTCCAGCGTCTTCATCTTATCGACGTGAGGCCAAATCGTGAGGCTGAGGGCGTTGGAATATCATCATTTTATGCCGCGATGTGGGCGTTGGAACAACATCATCATTTAATGCCGCGGTGTTGTCGTTGTAACATCATCATCTTCATTTTATACCGCAATGTAGGCGTTGTAACATCATCATCATTTTATGCCGCAGTGTAGGCGTTGGAACATCATCATCATTTTAATGACGCAATGTGGGCGTTGGAACATCATCATCATTTTATGCCGCGATGTGGGCATTGGAACATCATCATTTTATGCCGTGATGTGGGCGTTGGAACATCATCATTTTTATGCCGCGATGTGGGCGTTGGAACATCATCATCATCATTTTATGCCGCGATGTGGCCGTTGGAACATCATTATTTTATGCCGCGATGTGGGCTTTGGAATATCATCATCATTTTTATGCCGCGATTGTGGGCGTTGGAAACATCATCATCATCATTTTATGCCGCGATGTGGGCGTTGGAACATCATCATCATTTTATGCCGCGATGTTGGCGTTGGAACATCATCATCATCATCATTTTATGCCGCGATGTGGGCGTTGGAACATCATCATCATCATCATTTTATGCCGCGATGTTGGCGTTGGAACATCATCATCATCATCATTTTATGCCGCGATGTGGGCGTTGGAAGAAAAGTTAAGTATATCTTAGTTTAACCAGACCACTGAGCTGATTAACAGCTCTTCTAGGGCTGGCCCCGAAGGATTAGATTTATTTTTGAGTGGCTAAGAAATAATTGGTTACCTAGCAACGGGACACGTCATCATGATTCTCTCCCGCGATGTGGGCGTTGGAACATCATCATTTCAGTCCGCGATGTGGGCTCTCATGCATGAGGGATGAAAGGGCCGACGCTAGCCAGATCTCAGCCATAGTTAATGACGTCATGCAAGATCTCTGGCAAAGCTCGGTGTTTGCATGAAACTGGAATGTGATAACGCCAAGAGTTTCAGCTGTTTTGTTTAGTTTGTTATGAAGGAAGTAACCTCATCGTGAAATAAACATTTTTTATCAGTTTATTATAATGTATATTTATTAATTTAAGTAGAATTGAACTGAATATAGAATTTAGGCCAAAGGCCAGGCACTGGGACCCATGAGGTCATTCAGCGCTGAAACGGAAATTGACAGTAAAAGGTTTGAAAGGTGTAAGAGGAGGAAAGTCTCGCAGTGTGTATACACCGTTAATCAATTGTAAGGAGAGGGTGGAAAGCCAAGATGGAAGAAAGAGAATATGAAACGAGGTAGAGTAATAGGAACGAAAGGAGGTTGCAGCTAGGTGCCGAAGGCACGCTGCAAAGAACCTCAAGTAATGCCTACAGTGAAACCGCATGAGGTGCACTGACGGCACTACCTCCCTACGGGGTAATTTAGCTATAAGAAGACTAGGATAAGAGAAAAAGTTGAACTCATCTTCGCACGTCACATAACTTGGGTAACACTGAACGGGTTGGCCACCCAGAGTAATGGCTACCCGATGTTGAAATGAAGTTAATAAAGAAGATTTGGAATAGTTAAATTTGGAAACGCATGCGCCTGGACTATTCGCTGTATGACCAAAAAGTTAAACCATCCGTTTATATTACTACGCATTAAGAATACTTCTCTTTTACTCCCAGTTAATGAGTCTTGAGACAGATATATTCATAGACCCAGATGAGAGGGCCTCAGGAAAACGGTGTAAAGTGTATTGTAACGCTGGCCTACTATTTCAGAAACTTTCTACATTGCTCGAAGACAGAACTTTAATTCCAGTAGATATTGCCAGAATGGAAATGAATTAAAGATGAAGTATAAGTGAGAAATTCGTGTAGGCCATTCACTGTTGATGTGAAGGAAGTGTTGTACGCAAAATAAGGGAGAAAAATGTTCAAAAACTGACAAAAAATAAAAGACTAACCATTTTTCGAACTGAAAGCTGTAAGTTTGAATTGCTAGATTCTAACCATGTTAGTGTTAATTCAAAATATGATCTGAGCCAAAAACTCAAGTTTAACCGAAAGAAAACTAACAAAACCGTTCTCCGATTCGAACACCCTCCTCGCCCAAATTGTTGGAGTGATTAAGCCATCACGGCCGTCGAAGTTTTCGATAAGCGTTCCGTAAGAAGATCCGACGTGTTAATCTTCTCTTAAGTCTTCTCGGGTTTCAATCTCCTCGTGTTGGAAAACCCTGTCGTTCGGAGACGATGACGGTTCGGAGATCAAAATGGCTGCGTTCACAATGGGTTGGTTGCCGGGAAAGGAACCCGTTGCTTCTGTTGTAAGAGGATGTATTTTGTGAGAGAGAGAGAGAGAGAGAGAGAGAGAGAGAGAGGAGAGAGAGAGAGAGAGAGAGAGAGAGAGAGAGAGAATCTTTTGAAAGGTTTCTTCCAGGTTCGAGGGTTCAACGCTGGTTCAAAATGCTTGTGATCTTGGCTCGCTACTCTGAGTGAAGTGAGAGAGAGAGAGAGAGGGATAAAGAGAGAATTAAATTCAGTTTCTAAAAATTAATTACCTAACCAGTACGTGGATATCTAGATAACAGCCTTTCATTGAATGTAAAAAGTAATTAACGGAACGTGTTCATTACTTTTCTACTCTCACATAGTTACATTAAGAGGAAACCGTGTATCCGATCCTAGGCAGCAGACTGTAATGTATTCTGTATGTTACCTGGTCGCAGAGAATGTAATGTAATGCTGATGTAGCGCTTCTCATTAATATCTGTTCGTAACAAGTCTGAAGTTTTGTGATGGATTAGCATTTCCTTTCAGCTCTTACGAAAAAGGATTTGTAATAGGGCGCAATGTTTCTGAACACAAGATTGGCAGTTTAATTATTGTAACAACGCTGATCAGCATAGACTGTGGTATGACATAGTTTTTATCAACGTTCTTTCTTGAAGAAGAAACGACGTGATTCAGGAATGTAATCAAGTTTGGTGACCTGAACTGAATAGTCTGAATAGTTTTTGCAACTTCTAATTTCGAGTTGAATATGAATGTTATTCAACCTTCATTTTCCTGAAAATAGGCCACGTTTCAATTTTTTAGGGGACTGTTCTTCTACAGAAAGCCATATCGCTTTCCGTTTGTTATCAAGATTTTCATCATGATACCAAGAGGCTTATGGCTAGCAACTGGCAGAAACAAATTACCGGCATCTTTATGACCGCAGCTCTATATGATTATTTCTTTTTTCCCTTCCCCAATATGCTATAATTTACCCTCTAACCCGAGGCCAAGAAACCATAGACCCTCGTGAATTATCCCCCCCCCCCCTTCTCTCACTGTAAAGCATTCACAGTATATATTTAAGCCTCACTTTATAAACGCCTTGGAATCGAGCCACGAGGAATATAAATCACTTCTATAACTGTGCAATCAAAAGGCACAAACAGACCACACGGTGGAATTTAGGCTTAGCGCCTGCTTATCACCCTCTTTAGGAAAAGGGGGGGGGGGTGGATGGGAGGAATGAGGGGGTGGGGGGGGACTGGGGCTGGGGCTGAAAAGGGCACAGGGTCTAGGAAGCGGGCATCAGATGTCTTAGACTTCTGGCTGAATCGATAATTTCGTGATGAATTATTTCTTAGGATTCCAGATCCTCTCAGTCCATTAACTAAATCTCCAAGTAGCAACCGGCGTGTGCGTCGCAATATTCACCTTTAATGGTGTTAAGCCTCTTTCTACGTTGAGTGCGACAGGGGAGCTTGTGTAGTCTGGGAATCCTATTTTTTAAACAATGTGTGCTGTCAAGAACCTATCTTTGAGGAAGGTGAAGTCCTGGACATTTTTCAAAAGAAAAGTCGAGTGTTTTATTTTTAGAGAAGCGGTGATCTTGGAAATCCTGTTTCTGAAAATAAAAAACGGTGGAGGGAAGTTAGTCTCCCAAAGTTCTGTTGTTTTTTTTTTTATTTATACAATAGATTCTACATGTGCTTTTTCAGGGGTCATAATTCTCGGAAGCCGTTTTCCAAGGAATCTTGGTTCATAAGAGCCATAATCTTGAAAACAAACGTAATTTATAAATATATATGATCTAGGGTCACTTTAGTGTATAAACATATAGGATTTAGAGGTCAGTTTTTTGTATAAATTTATAGGATCTACAGGTCACTTTTTACCAGGTAATTGTAATAACTCTTCGATTTCTTCACACTTTGGGGTAGGCTTGTCACTACAAAGCCAAAAATCGCAAATTATGAACCAAATGAAGAAATTTTGACGCCCTTGACAGGATCGAACCCGCACTTGGAGTATCAGAATGAGGCAATGTTAACCACCTGACCGTGGTCATGTAGTTAACGTCTTTTTTTTAATATATTTTCTTCATTCGGTTTTTCATTTGGATCTTAGGCTTTGTAGTGACAAACGTACCCAAAAGAATGTGAAGAAATCGCAAGGGTTAAGAGGGCATTGTGGTTATTACAATTAGATAATGTAATAAATCAAAATAGGAACAGACTCGTACACCTACCTAAGTCCCTTTCTCCCCACTACTGCTATACTTCCCACGCAGTTACTTTCATCACGTGCAATTATTGAAATGGGAGTGAATAGTAGTGAACTTCCATTATGGAATGAAATTTTGGCCAGACATCTGCCACGGCAGAATATTTGTGGAATATTAAATCGAAATTGTAAGAAACAGTACAAGAATTTTTTTGCCCGTGTGGTAGCACACTGAATATACGAAAATGGATCACGATAAATGGATGGAGGGAAAATGGGAATGATTTATTTTTCATGTTGAGAA
>JANJGK010008697.1:5000-7500 GCA_039081455.1 Macrobrachium rosenbergii
ATACATTTAATCCAACAACTATACGCCTTTTATCATCACGGTTTAGGAAAAGATTAAATTCAGGTTCTTAGGGATATGAATAAAATCCTTACCGAAACCAATGTTTAGTTTGCAGAAGCGGGGACAACATTCAGTCCAGTTAAACGGCTACAATGAAACGCCGGATGCGAAATAATAATACCCTTAGCTTTAACAAAATGACTGAGAACACCTTCAAAAGATGCGGAATACTTGTCAAAGTAGACAAGTGGTATTCTTACGTCAAAGTGAAACAGCAGATGAAAAATCAGCAAAGCAACAACCATTTTTTCCGCTCTCTCTGAAAATAAAGATATCTTAGCATTACAGTATCCTTATGATATGTTCTGCCAAATAACGAAAAATTTGTTGTGCAGACATGAAAGAAATTATATAACATAAGAAATAAAAAGCAATTTTAAAGTTTGAATATGTTTTCTCATCGGAGATGTTGCTTTTAACCATTTTAGGTACGCGGATGACAGTCATTCTCGCTCCCACAGCGAAGTCACTTCGAAAACCTCTGCAAAACTGTGAATATGTTCTTTTCTTCTTGTCACAGCAAAATACAAGAATATTCAAGGATTTCACTTCAAAATGACTTCTTAGAATTTTAAAATTCATTTTAGTATCTGGGCCACATTGTTACAAGTAACAATAAAAGTAATGAGGATATTGAACAAGAACGACGGAAACCGTGTAGGAGGGAATATGTTTATAAGAAAATTTTATTTTTGTGGTGATGAAACTAAAGTTTAATGACTCAGAACTTTTTGTACGGCCATCTATTGTTCTTTGCTATGGTATAGCTACATACAGGAAACTAAAAAAACTAAGAGTTTGTCATAACTATATAATGGGTGGGTCCCTCGAAACGTTTTGCGACACAGCGGGCTTGCCCTACTGTATGTTATTCGATGTCCTGCAGTATATAGTTTAAAACAGAGATTGGAGAAATCAAATGTTTTGATATAAGTAAAAGGTCGTGTTGCGATTATATTATTCACATTGCATGATGAATAGCACAGAATATTCCACTGATATGCATAATTATTTCTTGATTTTTTATGTTTTATATCTGGAGTATGTGCCGTATGTCTATTATGTTGGTAAAAAATAATATATTTTTTGTTGAGTCTGTTTACTGCTTGCTTTTTAGGTCTTGTCCTATGACCTTTTTTTTTTTTTTATAGATTTTTATGTATGTTGGTAAGGTGCACAGTGAGTGCCATTCCTGCTTAGGTTTTCATATTTTTACCTTCTTTCCTGTTAATTTGTTTCTTCAAAAATGAATAAAAATTGCAGCCTCTTGACACCACATTATTTTTGAATAATGTATATGAATTTGCATTCAAAATAAATTATTATTATTATTATTATTATTATTATTATTATTATTATTATTATTATTATTATTATTATTATTATTATTATTATTATTATTATTAGCAATGGTATGTAAGTGCAACTCTCCAAAACGGACTTATCATTACAACATTTATGGTCAATTTACATGCCATGACTTCAAACTAATTTATGAAACAATATAGAGGTTTTAAGCATAAAAGTTTATTATTAAAAGTCTATATCACTCGCCAAGGTTTTCAAAGATTCAGTCAATAACAATAAACAATCCACTGGGTTATGTTGACGATTCCAAAGTATCAACCCTTGGTAAAAGCCTTATAAGGATTTTTCCTGCTGAGATTGGCGCTAAATGTTTCATTTGGCACTCAATGTTTTAGCGACGGATCCCATAGACTTGATATTATTTTTTAAAGAGCAGTTTAAAATTTCCTCGTGATTTTGCTGTCACCAGTGTTTTTGTAGCCCTTGAAAATATTAAAAATTCCAGTCATTTCTGTAAACGGAAATACAAGGATCCAAAATGTAAAACAATAAGATAAGATGAATAACAAATAACAACCGAATAATACACCCAAGAAGGAGAAGAACTATTCCGAACAACAAAACTTTATTAGATCTCTGAATTAACTCCTTAATAAGTAAGACCATTTGGTAAACAGTAAACTTTAGTAACCCCGAGTAAACATAATCATAGTCTCATTAATGTGTTAATCTGTTTTACTTCATGTATATTTGATCTTGTTCTGCGTTCACCCTCAAATCTCAAAGGTCAAATAAAAATCTGAGTAATTTTACTTTACATAGCTAAATGAGTGTGTCCAGTTCATTATTATGCAAAGAAAATGTGGAAAAAATAAAACAGACCTCTACTGCGGATTCCCTGCATGAAAAAAAAGCTAATTAGGCAATTATTTATTTGGATGAACAGAATAACGTTTACGAAGATTCTTGTCCCAAACATAATGCCGTGATCGTCTTTGTGAAGATGGAATCTAGACCTCTCCTGGTTCTAATCTTTCGATTTATATTTGTTGTAAAGACTTGAACACATTCACATGCGTTCACATATCAATTAAGCATTTTTTCTATATATAAAGCGCAAGTCATTCGTTCT
>JANJGK010008697.1:10000-12500 GCA_039081455.1 Macrobrachium rosenbergii
ACACACACACACACACACACATATATATATATATATATATATATATATATATATATATATATATATATATATATATATATATATATATATATATATATATATATATATATATATATATATATATATATATATATATATATATATATATATATATATATATATATATATATATATATATATATATTAGCGCGAAGGTGGACCATGGAAACGTATTCATCTCTACATAATTCTTTATTTCCAACGTTTCGTAATAAAAAGCTTTATTACATCATCAGGGAATCTGTTAAATAATGAATAAAATTACTTAAAAAAATTGCTCTTAAAATCAATAAAATCCATAAAATACTTCACAGTTAAAATACAAGATAAAAAAACCGAAAAAACAAAAAAAAAAAAAGACATAGAAGCAAAATCAAAGACCGCTAACCAACCTTATACCAAGAAGGCAGAAGACAGAATGCATAAGAAAAGTTAACTCAAATCAAGCTCGAAATAAGTTTAAGAGACGACCTAAAAATCCGAGTTGAAGATTTGTTCACCTACAGGTCATACGTTACAGGGCGAAATATGCGTTTTCAAATGTCTGACTTTATGCTGATGGGCAGTCTGTCGAGAAATAGCAGTGTGTTATGTATAACACACATTCGAGGTTAGGGGAGATATTAAGGCATTAATAATGGTGTCAGAACAGCTTCGATGGATATTAATCGACAGATTCCGTCTTTCTTATATGTTGAATGCACCAAGGTTTATTTTGACAAATAAAGGACAGAAGAAAACATGTCAGCTTGTGGACAAACCAGCCATTTCGCTAATGAATGTACGTTTAGAGTTACACAAAGAGGAAATAAAATTAATGAAACGGTTTTCCCTCTTTTATCTGATCATCGGCAAAACAAAGGAAGTGAAGTGCCAGTAAGCCACCAAAACACAGCTGACTCCCGAACTTCTGAAGGTACTCAGCAAATCTCTTCTGCAGTTGATCGTCTTGTTGATGTTCGAAATGAGCCATTATCTAACGGCCAGCTAACCGTGCAAACGAATCTGAAATGCTTATGGAGACTTGCTGTTTCATTGACCTTCATGATTACACGTATTCTACTCTAAATGCATCTACAGAAAATTATTTGTCCCCTATAAAAGGAGCCTTGGGACATATTGGTGTGACATACATTGAATGTAGTCAGCGGCATAAAACAACGAACTACAGAGACGGATGCGGCACCTCTTGTTGCAACCTATGGAACAACATCCGAGAAGCTTTAGAAGTTTTAACAGGTGATAAGGATATGAGATCTTGTGGCAACGCCTAGTAAGGATGAAGACATTTTGAGAATAAGCAGGCATAATACAGGCACTACTTTTCCCATCAGTCAAAATTTATTTGATTCAGTCATCCCCTCCAGAGTTCAAGATGATTTATCTAATCCAACAAGTAAAATTCCATCAAGAATTCAAGACAGGATAGAGGGGGGAATAAGCCTCCTCTAACCTTCTTGGGCAGCAAAGAGTCATAAGTCGTAAAAAAGTCATGACAGGAAGTCGCAAAGAGAAATATAATTCAGAATCTTGTTGAGGTATTCTTACAAATAGCCAAGTCATCAAACATTATGAGTTTAGGTATTACCAAAATCTTTACCAAAAAACTTTTGTGATGTAACTTGCAAATTTTTTATGCATTTCATTAACAAGAGGTTGACTGACTCTGATAATGCTATCTTCCGTAAGGATATCTTTCAGAGATACGTGATGGTGTTCTTCGTTCCATTGCCAACATTAAATGCTCTGGAGAAGAGTCTTATAAGGTCTTTTGGGAGGATATTAAGCATGAATTAAAACTGATATATGAAAATAATATGGTATTGACAACTCTCTCCAAGATTCGAGGTACTATGAATATAAGATATTGGTTAAGATAATTGCAAAAAGAATGCAAACAGTTGTTTTCCTTGAAGATCCATCAATACGCGTAATACTTTAATCAGAGATATTGTGTATTATTGTAGTGAGAAGAGAGTTCACAGTATTTTAAATTTTGATTGGTCGAAAGCATTTGACTGTGATGATATTATTCTGTACTTCAGATTCTTGAAAGATTAGGTTTTTGTGATGAGCTTATTTCCTGCATTAAGGTATATAGAATGTTGGAAGTTGCTGTATTGTTAATGGTAACATTGGTAGATATTTTAATGTGCAGAGGGAAGTCCGAGAAGTTTGCCTCTTTCTATGCTTTTTTATGCTGTTTTCCAGGAACCTCTCTCTGTACCTCGCTAGAAAGAGAAATAGTTATATTGAATACTTACTCTCACCAAATGATACCAACTTATAAGTTCTTGTGTTTACTGATAATCCAAACATTTTATTTGCCAGTGATAAGAGAATTTTGGTGGTAAGCACATTAGTGTCCAAATTAGAAGCAGCCACAGGTTGTACTCTAAATAAAACTAAGACTAAAATATTTGGATTAGGCCCACGGAGTGAGAGGTCTAGTTTGCCCTTA
>JANJGK010008697.1:17500-25321 GCA_039081455.1 Macrobrachium rosenbergii
TATGTTATACTTATGCCACCCATCACAGAAAGGAAGTTCTTCTCTCTCTGCTCTCTCTCTCTCTCTCTCTCTCTCTCTCTTCTCTCTCTCTCTCTCTCTCTCTCTCTCTCTCTCTCTTCTCTCTCTCTTCTTTTGGAAAGTCAAACCTTGAGAAAAAACAACGCATATTCTAAGCATGGCTAAATTCATAAACTTAACAAACTTAGCCATGGTAAATATATATTAAGATATCGTTCACTGAAATTTATTAGTTTGAGAGATGATTACAGACTGGCAGACACACTGGCAGACTATAAGAAGCAGCCCTGTACGTGGGTAGTGCCATCAGTGCACTTCATGCGGTGCACTGTAGGCATTACTTAAGGTTCTTTGTAGCGTCACTTCGGTCCATAGCTGCAACCCCTTTCGTTACTTTTACTGTACCCCCCGCTCATATTCTTTCATTCATCTGCTTTCCACCCTCTCTAACATTTGTCTCGCAGTGCAACTGCGAGTTTTCCTCCTGATATACCTTTCAAGCCTTCGTACTGTCAATTTCCTTTTCAGTGCTGAATGACTTCGTAGGTCCCAGCGCTTGGCCTTTGGCCTAAATTAAACATTATTTCTATAAGAAGCAGCTCTACTTATAATATTTATTCGTACTGAATATCACATGGAAGAAGCGGTCCAGTAAACCCTTTGATAGAGAGCACCCAGCGATGCGGACGCTCAAATTAAAAGATGAGTGTGAGAGAACAAAGAACGGAATATTATCCAAAGCTGATTAATATTCTCTTTAACACTTTTGTAATCGGGGATTAACTAGACTTTGCCTTCACTTGGGTAAACAGATAAGGGTTTCATGTCTGAATCGGGGGATTGAACGGTCAAATCTGTACCTGCTTAACTAAAGGGCTTTCTGTTCAATTAGCACATTATACTAATGATAGCAAGTAAAATTATGGCTTTATTTTATCAACTGCAAACTAACCGAAAACGCATATTTAATTCTTTATGATAATGTCTTTGCCTCATTGGTAAAGTATGCAGCGCAACGGACAATATAATTAAAAAAACATTCTAATTAGACAAGATCGGTTAACTCAGAACGCTGGATGAGAGAGAGAGAGAGAGAGAGAGAAGAGAGAGAGAGGAGAGAGAGAGAGAGAGAGAGAGAGATAATAAGCATAATGATTTTATTGATGGCATGTTGTATATTGAACTGATAATCATTTAAAATAAAATATTAATGTTTGAGTATTTTCAGTGAGAGGCTTTAGAAAGGCTACTACAATATATAGTATACCACATTACATAATCTTCTTTGCCTGCTTGATATTCTTGATATAGGAAATAGAAGTGATATCTGTGAATAACCTGATATATAAATGTATATATATATATATAATATATATATATATATATATATATATAGTATATATATATATATATAATATATATATATATATATATATATTATATATATATATATATATATATATAATATATATATATATAATATATATATATATATATAGTATATATATTGTATATATGTATGTATATATATATATATATATATATATATATATATATATATATATATATATTATATATAGATATATATAGTATATATATATAATATATAAATATATAGTATATACTATATATATATACATACATACATATATATACAGGCGTATAAGGAGATAGGGGCCAATATACTATTTTTAAAAAAAATACAAAAAGCCCATAGAAAAGGAGAAACAAAGGGTTAAAGTTAAAGTTTGTAGCAGGAAAACCATTAAGATATTAAGATGAAACTTGCGGCAAGTTATAGATGATGTCGTTGGAATTTTTACAGACGCCCCAAAATTCGTTTGGGAATGGCTTGCGCACACGCAAGCGCGTATCAAAGCAGACAATAAAATAAAATCATTAATATTTTTGGGGTTGTAAATGACAATAAAGATTTTTTTGCTATACAATCATTTCACCATAACCCCTCGCATCCCTCAGAACACATTATTGCATTATTGGCGCGCATGCGCGCGTGTAAAAACACACGCAAAATAGTACAATAAAAGAGAATATTTTTCTATGTTGTAATTTAGAAATAAAGACTTTTTGGTAGATAGTTGTTTCATTCCCGACCCCCACTACCCCCAAAGTCCTAAAATTGTATTCCAGATTCGCAAGCGCGCATCAAAACATACGCACAATAGCAAAGTGGAAGGAATTTACACGAAAGAAAAAGGATAATAAAAAATAAAGGCATTTTTTTCCGTTACGCTGTTTCATTTTAATCCCCCAACCTTCACAAGTCCCTAATATGTATTTGCAGGTGCACAAGCCCTCGTAAAATCATACGCAAAATAGCAAAATGGAAGGAATTTATCGTTTTAAGTAAAGACAAAAATAACAATAGATATTTTTTTATTGTTACGTTGTTTTCATTTTAATAACGCATCCCCAAGAATTCCCTAATTTGCCCTAAGGCAAACAGCATTTTCACAGTATGCAACATTAAACAGTATAATGAAAAAAACATTGTTATAAAATTAAATGCAAAATAAGAATATTTTGTAACACATCGATGGCCACAAAATAATATTGGAATAATAATAATTGCATGCATTCAAGCAAACACAAAAACAACAAACACAGTCTTACCCTAAAGCAATGATTAAGCATTAGAAAAAAAAACTGTCAATTGAATGGACAAGGACAAAAACATTAATGAAATGGCAATAAAACAAAACAATTAATGATAATACACACTCACCCTCCCGAAGATCTTGCATCTGCTCCAAAGGCGCCCCCCCCCCTCCTTCCCGCCCTTCCCCCACTGATTTGACTTGTTAGTCAAAAAGATTCTCCTGCACCTCATCATCGTCGTCCTCAGCAAATTCATCTTGCTCACGACGACTGGGCGCCCTTGTTTAGGTGCAGGCTCAGGAGGGGTGGGCGTGAGAGGGTACTCTGTGCAGCAATAATTTGCCGGAAATGCTCTTGCTCTTACAGGAGCTATGTGCAGCAAAGGGTTTTAAGGTCACTCACAGGATCTTCCCCATGCACAGAGCTATCACTATCATCAGCCATTATGACTAATCACGCTGAATTTACGTAAAAAAACAGTGAAAAACACGAGTGCAATACACTAAGCGACCCTGTAAACATTCGCGTGGTCTTGGAAGTACTTTAAAAGTGTGAAGGTACGAAGCCACTGATTGGCGGGAATTACTCTACTCTGCCAAGAAGGCGCGAGTGCCGCTGCGTGTATTTCCGTATCCTTTTACAGAGTCGAGTCGCCAAAGTCCCTTTTCTAATTAAACCACGCGAGCCAATTTTGGTCATAATCTTTCGGATGAAAAAAACATTGGTTTTCAACCTAGAATAGCTCTTATAGATAATGGTGCAGGGCCTTATAAGTCATTACCATTGGAAAGAGCATGACTAGAGCTACGTTGTATGTTTTTTTTTTTTTTTCTGGCATATACGCCCCTCTCCTCCTTAGACGCCTGTTTCTGCATTCGCAGAAGAAAGATATGAAATTGATAGTTGAAGGTAGACATTTTGCTAAGTTAAATAACAGAAATGTAATACAATGCGCATCGTTCAACATTCATAACACTCATGAAATTTGTAAAACATTTACGTTTTACGCAAATTTCGAAAATTTTTTATAAGCGTCGTATGAAACTAATTCGTCTAATAAAATTGAAAGTTCAAAACTTAAAAAATAGTCTTTGCTTATTTCATCATTCAACATGTTCTGTTGAGTCGGCAAGTTGGGGTGTGTGGTAAACCCAATAATACTTGGCTGCTGGAAAATTCGCCGGGAGAAAAAGGCTTTCGTTGATGACACGAAAAGAAAGCGTATGAAAGTATTCTGATATCTTCAACCAGTAACGTAATTGAGCAATTAGCGCTCAAAATAAACTAATGAGTTTCGTAAAAAATTTTTTTTTTTTCTTTTTTTTAACAATGGCAATCATCAAGTTAAGAAATATAAGAAATACACGTACACAAATAAACAAAATATTGTTACTTGATCTCTACAAAACAACTGATTTTAAATAAAACAGGAACGTTTCACAGCTGTAAGAAATGACAGACTATAAAAGGATACTGGATTATACATTGTGAAGAGAGAGCAATATAGTAGACATACTTTATTTTGTAAATAACATCACTGAAATGATAACAAACATACGACAAACGAAAAAATGATTAAGCTTCTTTCTTTCTTTTTTTATTTGAGGCGAAATTATTGTCTATTTCCTTAACATCTGTCCATCACATCAGGGAATTAATAAGTTTTCTATCATTACAACAACTGACATTTTCTAAGCTCCATAAAAACTCGAAAAAGGCAGAGAATAAAGAATGTGGGGCTCCTAATAGACAACATAAATATATTCGCCATTTTTCGTATTCAGTAATTTTGTTCTAAAAAAAAAACTTCGGGAGAACATGTGTCATCTGTTAGTGAAAAGTAATGAGCTTGGAAATATTGTCGTTAAGTATCCTCCTCATTATTTGTCTCATTGTCGATAACTTCACATGTTTTGATTAATTCGAAGTTTAGTAACTGAAAGCAGTGATTTTTTTTTATATTAGATAACGTAAGGTCAAGGAAATAAGAAGTATAACTAAAGGAATCTAATGTTCTCTTATCCTTAAAAAGCAAAACCAATGGAATGTGAAACATGTTATTTTGAAGCAGCCAATCCGAAGGATGTAAGGAAAAATGACTCATGTTAATAAAAAGAAAAAAAATGAGGTTAACAACAAAAGCAGAGATAGACCCCACTTTTCAAAGCTGGAAGATTGCAACAATCATAGAAAACGAAGCAGAAGAGGATTCCAAAGCTTGGCTGTTGAGGGAAAAGAAAATAGTTACCGAACAGGAGAGGTAGCCGGGTGCTGTTTCGAGGTCTTTGAGCCATTGCTAAGGAGGAAAATATTATACCAAAAAGGAAGGAGTAAGGCCAGCACGAAATTTTGTGACTGGATAAAATAAGAGTGCCTGCATACAAATAAAACGTCCAATTTTTCGGAAGCAGAATTATCCATTGCAGGCCTTTGACCAAACCCGAGAATGCCCAAAGTAGTTTCAGTGGTAATACCAATAAGAGGCACAAAATGGTTGACTCTAGAGACTCCCCATGAGTAAAATGTTGGTGAAAGAATGATGCTTAAAATGTGCCAGCTGGAATAGGGACACATATTCTAGGAATTTGGAAAATAACTTGTAAAAACCTGAACATAGCAAAGAGAGGGAATATCATAAGTTTTAAAATGATTAGATAGAGAGCCGTAAGGTCATTTCCATCTAAAACATTAAAAGGAAATATTATTTCGGATACAAAAGTCATAAATAAAATGTTTGAAAAATGAGAAGTTAATCAGACCCAACACGACTACGGCATCTCAAGCGCTTTTCTTCCCCTTTTGTAAGAATGCTACGCCCCACTCTCTCTCTCTCTCTCTCTCTCTCTCTCTCTCGCTCTCTCTCGTCTCTCTCTCTCTCTCTCTCTCTCTCTCTCTCTCTCCTCTCTCTCTCTCTCTCATAGACATTTCGTTTATAGTAAAATAAGATTTAAAAATATTCTTCCTTAACTCAATTCACATAGATATGGAATTATGTTTGGTCTTCCTAAAACACTGGAATTGTCGGGCAATTACTAAAATGAAATAGATTCTATTTATACGATAGGGCTTTTTTTGTAAAATCTTTTGCCGTGAGATTCCAAATATTCAAAATTTCATGATTTCCGATTCATGTCAATTGAGATATATGAAACTCTCTGATATAAAATTATCCTTCCCTATGTTATATACAGAGAGGGAGAGGAGGGAAAAAGTTTGTGTTAGAGAGAGAGAGAGAGAGAGAGGAGAGAGAGGAGAGAGAGAGAGAGAGAGAGAGGACGAGAGAGCGAGAGAGAGAGTGAGGAGAGAGAGAGAGAGAGAAAGTGGAGTTGGGGGCTAATTGGATAACCAATAAGGAAATTTGCATTTCAGACAAGTCAACTAATTTCATTAAGTTTTAAATCTCCGAGATTTAAAAAAAAAACAAAGTATAAATTATCTTAAAAAACACGTAATTTAACTTAGTTAATTGTTTTAATTACGACAATAAGAGAAAAAAATAAATATGACACTTATCATAATATAAATACAGGTGAATGACAAAAAAACATTTTCACATTTTATTCTTGAAATCCTGAAATTCGTATGCTGTATTTAAGGAAATATTCTGCAATGGACATATAAACACTAACTGAGACTTACAATGAATTCGCTAAATATTCTCTTTAAATGCAAAAACGTAAATATAGATTAATCTGACTTTCATAAAGTAGTCATTTTTTCAAAAATGTAAATATGAATGGATATCCTCCATTTCTTCCTCATCAACATTCATGGAATTCAATTTTACCCTTCACAGTACTTCTAGAAGCTCCCTAATTAATTCTGATATTGATTACCTTCTGGGAGATGAATCTTTTAACTATTGCGCTAATTAAAAAGCGTACCAAGATATTCAGTTGTCTGTCGAATTTCTTTTAGTAAAAAGATTGAGAAAATGTAAATGTACCTCTCGCTAAAATATTGAAATAAATCTTTTTGACCAATGAGAAAAAAATTTAATCGCCGTTTACTGATCAGCACGGCTTGTAATTGAATGTCATTCTATTTGAAAAAGTGGACAAGCCAAATGCTAGAAAGATCTCGTATGTTCTGTTATTTCTCAATTTCCTCTCACAGCAGTCTTTATTTCGGTGGTCTTCTACAGCCATAGCACTATAATGAACACTTCTATCCTATATATGTTTTCACTCGTGGTTAAACACATATTAATAACTTTATTTCCAAGTAAAGCACATTACGAGCATAAAACTATACTTATTTGAGGATCGACAGTGAGCGAGCATACAAAACCTAAGACAAGAATCACAGAGAAGAAAAAAAAAAAGGTTAAAAATGACATCCAGCTATATAAAATAATGCCTCATCAACTGAGCAGTAACCAAGATATAGGGTTTTCATAGTCAAGGTTCAGGGTTTTTGTCCAAGCTCGTTGGCACCTGGAATTTCACTAAGGAAACAGAAATACCATAGATTTTAGGTTGTGATATCTGAGTTGAAGATGATCTTCTAGAATGCGAACGTGGTAGGGTTTTTCAGCCAAAAATATTGCACCCTTTGTAATTCTGCTCTGGGAGATCATAGTAGAAAACAAGGAGGGAGAGAGAGAGAGAGAGAGAAGAGAGTGAGAGAGAGAGAGAGAGAGAGAGAGAGAGAGAGAGAGAGAGAGAGAGAGAGAGCGCTCATCATTTGAAATACGTCACTCACGAAAATTCTCATTGTCGTGTCCATCAATACCAGTTTGCTTCCATTGTTTTATATATCTGAACAAGTATGACAAATGGTAATGAAAATGTAAATAGATTGACTACAACATTTCTTTTAAAGGATTTGGTGTTGTTACACATAAAACCATCCAGAATTCAAAACCATGGATGGGGAATGACTTGGGCTCATTTCCGTTGGCCTCCTGTGTTCCAAATAGTGAATTAGATTTTTGATGATTAGTTGACAGTGATGGATTGAGTAAGGTTGGGAAAGGGCACTGCACTAACAACCTCACCCAAGTGCCCTAGAGATTTGCTGAAATCCGGAAGGATAACACCTTCTGAAGCCATTTTTTCCTACAAGAAAAAGGTGTATAGCAGAAAGAAAGGTTAATGAAAGGTGGGATCTTCGCATACAATAAGTAAATGGATTGATGCCTGAAGAGAAGGTAGTTCTTTGTCGATGGAGTATAATTTAGAA
>JANJGK010008698.1:0-25320 GCA_039081455.1 Macrobrachium rosenbergii
CATCAATGGATTGTACACTAGCTTTCATGATGATGATAATAGTTATAATTGTTGTTATTTGTATGACTCCGCTGTTAAATATTATGAATTTGGCAGTGACCACAATCTAGTTTTTTGCTTGGAGCCAATATGCCCTAGAGGAAACTGTATCATTTTAATAATAGTAATTCCACTGAAAATTTCCGCTGCATCACCAGATTTTAATTTATATATATTCTTGTTTGGTTTCGGAAACCCAGTATTTGCTTCCGTTTAACGTAATTAATTTCCTGTCACATTTCATAAGTCATTTTGAAATCTTTATGCTTTAGTCTTAATAAGCATCTGTCAGTATCAAAGATTACAAAAATAGATTAGAAAATGTGACTTAAAAAATTTAATGCATTAAAAGGAGAGAAATCTTGTGTTCTGGAACCTTAAAAGAAAAATGTATAAGTTTTAACACTGCTGGAGCAGCCATAATTTGTAATGAAATATGTTTACGAAATGGTCTCCCTCCTTAATAATAACAGCAGTCCTTAATAGAAAAAAATGCGTGAAAATTCTGATTTCTTTGCAACAGAATCAACATAAAATTGCAAGAAAGAATCACAAGAAACATTTCCATGAAAGTTGAAAGGCCCTATTTTATATTTAAAAATATAGTTCACAGATACAAGACTTTCGTAAGGTTTTCCTGCCGGAAATTCTTTTGATATATGAAAAGGCCCTACATAGTACGAGCAAAGTATCAGGCACAGATGCATTATTTATGATAATCTTCAAGGAAAGTGGAAAACTCTCTGAGAGAAGCCTTCCAAAAATGTTTGCGTATTGGAAAAGCAAGGCTGTCAGTCACGGAAAAGGAAATGTCGTCCAAATTAGAAAGTAAAATTTGTGTGAGTGTGTGTTCATTTCGGAAAGAGAGAGAGAGAGAGAGAGAGAGAGAGAGAGAGAGAGAGAGAGAGAGAGAAAGAGAGACTTACAAATCAACAACGAAACAATATCTATCTATCCATCTACCTATCTATCTATCTCTCTATCTATCTATCTATCTATCTATCTATCTATATATATATATATATATATATATATATATATATATATATATATATATATATATATATATATATATATATATATATATATACTATATATATGTATATATATATATATATATATATATATATATATATATATATATATATATATATATATATATATATATATATATATATATATATATATATATATATATATATATATATATATATATATATATATATATACTATATATATATATATATATATATATATATATATATATATATATATATATATATATATATATATATATATATATATATATATATATGAATATAAGAAGGCCCATAAAACACTATTTAAACGTTGAAACCATATATTTCGGGCACTAGCTTCTGTGCCCCTGTTCACTGGTAGAATATGGACAGGTGGAAAGTTACAATGGTATATATACAAAAACATAAAGGTGTGGCCCTAGGCCTCCGATGTTATGGAGGTGGCGTTTCTTAAGGAGGAGAATGGCCAAATTCCCTAGTGGTTTTTGGCCTCATTAGCTCCCGTTTGGCGATGGATCTGGCGGTCGCGTTTCCTGGGTCATCTTCTTTATGAAGAAGATGACCCAGGAAACGCGACCGCCAGATCCATCGCCAAACGGGAGCTAATGAGGCCAAAAACCACTAGGGAATTTGGCCATTCTCCTCCTTAAGAAACGCCACCTCCATAACATCGGAGGCCTAGGGCCACACCTTTATGTTTTTGTATATATACCATTGTAACTTTCCACCTGTCCATATTCTACCAGTGAACAGGGGCACAGAAGCTAGTGCCCGAAATATATGGTTTCAACGTTTAAATAGTGTTTTATGGGCCTTCTTATATTCATATTACACTGTAGTATTACAGGAAAAGACATTCATATATATATATATATATATATATATATATATATATATATATATATATATATATATTATATATATATATATATATATATATATTATATATATATATATATATATATTAAAGAAACGCAACACACCTTCTGTTGTTAGAATTGACTCAGAACACAGGAGAACGCATAGGATTTAATTTAGCAAAACAGAGAGGTAGGCGCGAATTGCCCATCCGCAAAATTTCCAAGTGTAGGGACAGGGTGTGATGTGGCTACATAGGAATTAGGGAGTGTGTAGGGCACTATTACATGTGTTAGCGAGAACAAGTAGCTAAGAGTTTATTTCGGGATAGTTACGGCTGAGAAAGTGTACAATTTCTCGATCAGTGATAAATTTTGGGATAACTAGTAGCTTACAGGAAATCGTGTAGCGGTCTCTGACATTCAGACATCGGATCAGCGTCGAGAAGCGGGCTGTTCGAGTTGGTGCATGCGCAAGTCATTCCATTGTCGTAGCAGTAAAGAAAACCATTTCCAAGAGTAGTTATTTAACCACCCTCCCAGTATTTTAAAAGTAAAGTAAAGACATTGTTGATGTTTAACGTTAAACTGCTCATCTTTTCATTCAAAAACCCACTTTTATTGAAGAAAGTAGAGTGTGCTTTGTATTTCCCCCCCCAAATTCCTTGCCTAGTCTGTCGCACGACAAAGCTACCAATCAGCTGTTTTCCACAAGCGACGCAGTTCCACATCGTTCGTTCACGGAACGAACCTCTCTCGATCTGTTCCCTAACGTAAACCGTGAATATCTTTGAAACAATTTGAAACCCTTTGCCTACCATATTACTTATCATGACGAGAGTTAGACAGTAAAAAGATTACGTAAATACTAAAAGTTCATTGCAAAATAAACCTTAACGTAATTTCGCAAACATAATTTATTTTCTCTTAACCACAAGGTAAAGTGACTTTAAAATTCATAACAAGTACGTTCAATTACACTACGCTCACCAAGAGAGAGAAAGAGAGATTTTTTTTTCCCTCTTCACTTATCCTTTTATCTAAACAAGGGATCAACACAAATTTATTTACGAGTTTGGAAAAAAACCCACAAATCATAAAAGGTAAATACAAAGAATTTTCTTTAGTGTAACTCTCTTTAAACTTTCAAACTCATCACTCATTAAAGTTTTTATCATATACACAGAGCATGAAATTTATAAGCACTTCTGTTTAGCGAATAATCTCGCATACCTGCTTTTCCTCTTCGTGCTTCAGCCCAGATCATTTCTCGTATGCTATAGAGTGCACGTACATCTATCTAATTACGCGTTGTTCAGCTGTGGTGCATGAGTTGGGTATATCTTATTCCAGACTTGCTTATACTGCAAGGGCTAAACCGCATATTGAGTGCACTCCCCATATCCTACCTGCCCTCATATTAGGCAGTGATATCTAATTCTTATAACTAGCCACCCATTCGCGTCACACCCAGTGTCCATTTCTCACAGCGTCCCTAATCTGCAGCACTGCTAAGCACCCAGTCACTGAAGCACTTATCTTTCTTCTTTCCCTTTCCTTTCTCCCTTACCTTCTGCTGGAGTCTCTCATTGCCTTTACTCGTTACTTACCCTCTGGCCAGGGCAGAGTACCATTCACCTTTAGTGACATTTCATGCACTGACATTTTACATTGCTCCACGGAGCAAACCGGCACCACAGTGCCACCCAACCAAAAATAATCTCTCATAAGCCATTGCATCTGTATTGAAGCAACAGAGTGCCATGCAACCAGTGTTTCCACCCATAAGGACCGTAGCTCCTTCAGGAACACCCCATTAACAGTGCATCAGCCCTTAAGGACCATAGAGCCTTCAGGAGCACTCCCATGTCCTAAGTGTTTCTCCTTATAAGGAATAATAATACCTTCAGGATCACTTCATTTACCAGTGTATCCTTCAGGAACACTTCCCCTAGTGTGACCTTTGCACGGCACACTCACCCACAGTGCCACCTCATTTAAAGGTGCCACTCACTGAGGTGCCAATAATCTAAAGGCCACTTTCTCATCGTCACAAACCCTTCCCTCCGGGAGCACCCAGTTAATCTACTCAGCACCCCTTCCCCAACAGCAACATGTCAACCGTGGAGCGCCAATATTTCAGGGATATAGGGAAGAAGGACGGCCTTGTAGACCAGGCCCTTCAAAAGTTTGTAAGGGAGCAGATTGCTGAAAAGCGAAAGTATGAAGAAGCACAGCGACAGCACGAAGCCGAACGGGGAGAGAAGAAGAAAGAGGAGAGCGGAGAAGACAGCAAGAAGCCGAGCAGAGGAGACAAGAAGAACGAGAAGAGCGGAGGAGACAGCAAGAAGCGAAGCAGAGGAGAGAAGAAGAAGAAGAAAGAGAAGAGCTGAGAAGACAGCATGAACTAACTCTCAAGGAAAGCGAGCTAGCCCTCAAGGACAGGGAGCTCGAGTTGGAGAGGGCCAAGAAGGAAAGCGCAGAAGCTTTAGCAGCCCAACAAGCCTCTAGCCCCACTCCATCTGCACTAAATACCTCCCTATTGACAGTCAATAACATCGTGGGTGGATGGACTGAAGACGAGCTGGAACAATGGCTCGAAGAGATCAAATTCCTCTTCGAGACTTATGACATCAGCCCAGCTGAGAGGGCCTTACTGCTCACCAAGCGTCTGGATGGGAAGGCTAAGGCCGCCCACCGAGCATTGGAAAGAGATGAACGAGGGGACATGGCTGCCGTCCGTGAGGCCATTGCTAAGGCATATGAAATAACCCCTGAGAGGTGGAGACAATGATTCCGAGGTATGGATAAGAACGTTGGCTGGTCCTGGAGAGAATGGGCCTGTCACAAGACCCAAGCTGGGACCCGCTGGTTCGAGTCTACGTGGTGCGACACCTTTGAGGATTTGTTCAACCGGACCATGCTGGAAGACCTCTTCCAGTGTGTGCCTGGGCCTCTGGTTGTGTATCTTAGTGATAAGCAGCCAGCCACCCTCAAGGAAGCCTGCCGCTTAGCTGATGCCTGGGAGATGTACAACCCATCCCACAGCACCTTGCCACCCGGACACCTCTTGGGCTCCAATTGCCCACGGAATGGACCACCTAGCAGACCTATATGCACCATCAGCAAAAGGTATGGTCATGCTGAAGCAGAGTGCCTCTACAGCAGTGATTCTCAAACTGGTTGCCGTGGCACCCACAGTGGCTAGGGGTGCTGCAAGATCGTCTAGAATTTTGTCTTGGTTAGATCATCTCGATGAACATTTGTTAAAAAAAAAAAAAGTTTGCAGAAGTCTTCATATAATTATTACCAGTGTGTCTACTCTAATATATTAACACACATGCACGCGCGCACACACACACACACACACACACACACCACACACACACACACACACACACACACACACACACACACACATATATATATATATATATATATATATATATAGTATATATATATATATATATATATATATATATATATATATATATATATATATATATATATATATATATATATATATATATATATATATATATATATATATATATATATATATATATATATGTGTGTGTGTGTGTGTGTGTGTGTGTGTGTATGTATATATATACATATAGTATGGATAATAATTTTATTTGTTAAATAAGAAGTTAATTCATGCAAAATGGTGGGTTGGTGAGGAAAGGGTGCCACGGTAATGAATACATTAGTTTGGGTGGCACCACTAAAACAAGATTGAGAACCACTGCTCTACAGGGACAATAACCAACAGGGCAACAACCCTTGGCAGCCTACCAATAACCATTGATCTTCCTCTCCTAATTCTGCACCATCTTCCCAGCACACCATCACTGCTGGGAGATCATCCTATCCTAGGGACCCTGCCGAGACTGTGGAGCTTCAGGAAACTCTTCCTCCAGGTATCCTGCATGCCCAAAACATGTGGTCGCTCCCAGGTACATGAACCTGATCAGTACTACACCCTCCCTGGCTGAGCTGCCAGAAAAGTCTCACCCTGATCGGGTCTGGACACAGTCCGTCACCATAGCTCCTCTGGATGGTTCTAGCCCTCCCATGCACCTGCCAACTACTGCCAACACTGGCTCAGATATTCGCTTGATAGATCGGGCCCAAGTGCCAGCCAATGCCAAGGTAGATAAGCACACCAAATGGACCATGACCTGGGTGGACGAACAATTCTTGACCGTCCCCACAGTTGAACTCAGGGTGATCACCCCTTGGAGCAACAAAATTCACTGCCTTGGTGTTGTAAGCGTATTCGGCACGGAGTGGAGTTCCTGCTTAGACGAGACATCCTCTGGGGATGTCCCACCCCCACACCACTCTGTTGCCTGACTGCTTCCGCCAGCGCATCCTTGGTAACCTCTTCTGATCAGGACACAGCCTCTGTGACAGTTGTGCCACCGTCAGCTGAACCTTCCATTCGCCCAAGAGCAACATTATGCAATCCACCTAGAACTCATTTCAGGCCTAGTCCGCAGATCTTGCGACCTGATGGCCACTAAAAAACTACTCCCTCATCACAAAGGGATCTCGCCAACTACCACTGCAGGATTTGCAACATAAGAGGACACTCTGAAAGATGGTCCAAGTGGCCCAGCAAGCTAACCGCAGTGGCCATTTCCACAGAGTCAAGAGGCCCTGCCCTCTCATCGAGACAGGAATCGCTGTCCCAACTCACACCAGGGACACCGAGGGTTCTTGCTCCCCCGGGTCCCCCTTCAGCTTTGTCTGACACCAATTTGCTGCCAGTGCCACTTGCGAGCCCTGGTCAGTGCCAAGCTCCGCCTATCTCGGCTGGAAACTCCATGCCAATCGTACTCCCTGTGCCTGGCGCTGAGTAAGTGCCAGTGCCGGATCCAGAACCTTACCCCGATCCTCCTGCGGGAGATCCACCAAACCTCACAACCATGATCATCGCCCAATGCAAGCCTCCGACCCCTGACATTTCTTCTACCCACACTCTGGCAGGCCTAGACATTACCTCTTTTCTGATCAACCAGGAACTGTCTGACCAGGATGCAGACGCTGATTCTCTTCCCACGATGGTTGTCGCAGCAGCCGAAGTAGGAGACCAGCCCGTAGCCCCTGAGGCTACCCCTGATCCTGCTCCTGACAGCATTCCTGGCCGTTCTTCAGAGTCGGTACCCTCACCACCCACTAGGAATGGCCTAGCCAGACCCTGGAGGCCCCTGAAGAAGGAGAAGAAGGGGCAGAAGAAATCTACTTAGCAAATCAGAGCCATATGCTCTTCTTGGCACTCGTGCCCGTTGGCACAGTGCTGCTTCCATCTCAGAGTGATCCTGGCTCCTGCCCAGAGGAGGCAGCCTGTGCGAACTCTGACCCAGTAGTATTAACCACTAATCTCCTAGATAATTATATTATTAACCTTTCCCTAACTAACCTCCTTCCAACCCACTCCAGACTCAAACTGATACATTACTTAATTGTACATTGTTATTTACCCTTCAGGTTATTCATGTTTCAATTTGTTGCGTGTTAATCATAAAGTGTTGTGCGGATCATAATTCATTGCGTGCCATTCGTTAGTGCCAGCTCGTTCAGTGCCAGAGTCGTAGAATAGTAGGTTAGGTTAGGTGTTTACCATGTGCATTTGCCTAGGCGTAGGTTTCTCCTGTCGTCAGAAACAGTTAGCAGAAGTGTCTATACCCTTAGCTAGGTTAGGCTCATTGTATATGTGAAGTTAGCCAACTCAGAACCCCACTTAGCAGTTAGGTAGGCCCTTTTAGCTGTTGCAGTGCCCAAAGCACAATTTATGTAGGGTCACTGGCTGTCAGTTGGGAGGAATTAGCTAAGACCTTCACAACCAAAAGGGTGTGAAGGCCTTTCCAAAGTGAGAACCTTTCACGGATTTCTCCCTCCCTCATTTAGCTGCAGTGCATCATTAATCTTATAATGCAGTTTCTCCTTTCATTTCACTATGGGGGCAAGAAAACATGGCAGTTGTGGTAGAACAAGAGTATTTTGAACCTGAGAAAAGCAGTTACAGCTAGTGTCTCACTCATTTAGGGTTAGGTCTCCACCTCAGCTGATCCGGGGTAGACAATAGAGACCCCCTTCACCCTCATCACGTGATAGGGGAGTAGCTAGGCACTGCGGGCTTAGGGGACACATTCGGGCTGGGGGATAGCTAGGACCTTAACCTTTAAGTACTTAATCTTAAGGCCATTTCCCTCCTCTCCCTTTGATGGCTGTATGACTTTTGCAGGTTGGCGTAGGCCTACATCTCGACACAAACAACCCCGGGCGAGCGGACGGTTCCCTGATCACAAGCAGAGGCCTCCAGGATCCTGTCACAGGCGCATGTCCCACGTTCCTTCATTCTCCGCTGGTGAAAGCTAACTTCGATAACCACCCGAGTGGATCATGTTTGGTGCCCACATCTGTAGATTAGGTTCATTGATCGCAAGTAGTCAGTAAGCCAGCCCTTTCCCTCCTCCCTGAAATTCCTTGATTTTTCCATTCTTTCACACTTCAATTTTCTCCTCCACCAACGCATTCCCTTCTTTAAGTCATCCTACTTAGAGGAGCTGGCAAATTGCCCCATGACTTGCTTTGAAATCAACTTAAAACGATTCAGTGATAAGTTTTCCAATATCCCTTCCCCAGTGCACAATAAGGGCAAATTAGTCCAAGTGATATAAGTGTTTGATTCCTTCCTGTGTGAAGATTTATTGTTTAATGGACAGCAGAGGAGATTTCATTGTTTCCGTGTGGTACTAACTCCGGACCTCTCTTCCAGGGAGTCATCATATCTGCCCAGTTCGCAAATCTATGTCCCACTAGTTCTGACTGCCATCCAAATTTCGCAACCATTCCTGGTCGCAGCCTAATTGCAAGACTCCGTTGCGCACGCCAAAATCATCTTAATTAACTGAGTGCCTTTCCCTTGGAATTCACCCCTTCCAATGTACTATTGTCTGTAACCTGTTGTAATTTTACCATAACAGTGTCAGTTGTTATCACGGGGTTGTTGTACCTGAGGTCCTTCATATTTACCTGGCTTATTTGCAAATCACTGCATTATTGATCTACTGTATGTACTTTTAAATGGTTGTAACTGTTTACATTTCACATTCCTTTTTTTCTCTCTCTCTTGCATATTTTCCCCAGTGTCTGTAAATAAACCCCCTTTAATTGTAAAATAATTTTAATTCCAAATGGCGACCTTAATTATTTACTTAAACCCAGGAAGATTCTAAGGTGAGTTTCCAGTAGCTTTCTTTTGTTTATAAACTCAGGCTCCCTTGGTCCATCGGCAGTCAAAAAGGATAAACTGTTCCAATTCTCTCCCCCAACCAAGGACCCGGTTTATATATATATATAAAAAAAAAAAAAAAAAAATATATATATATATATATATATATATATATATATATATATATATATATATATATATATATATATATATATATATATATATATATATATATATATATATATATATATATATATATATATACATATATGTGTGTGTGCATGTGAGTGTGTGTGTGAGTGCGTAGGTGTATAAGGATGTGTTAGAAGACAATCTTGCCCTACGGACTTCGACGAGATGTTGTCATGGCGTTCGAAACTTTTGTTGATCAACTAGTTTAGCATTGATCGGACCTCATATTGCTTATATTCAACGGGATCAAACTCATATGGCGGCTCACCTGTCGTGCAGAAAACTGTACGTATGACACCTGTAATGAAGCCCTCTATTATTATTCTGCAGAAGACAGAAAGTAACGCAGGAAAGGAAAAAAAAAATTATTCAAAAAGTAAACTGGACACATTCCTTGAATAATTCCTGTATCTTTACTCATTAGAATAACTGTTGAACTTTTATCCGAATTCAGTTAATTTCTAATTATTTCTTTGAGTAGTTTTCACACTGATATATTTTTAAATAGAAATATTTGTAGGCGATACGAGAAAATCTCCTATATAGACAAGGTATAAACAACCTGAACGGTTCTATGAAAACTTAAAAAAATATGGCTTAATATCGCAGAAAATGTAGGTTTTCAGTTAGTTATGAGAGAAGCAATTTCGATGAAAGCCAACCACGTATAGTCACTGACAAATCTATCTATAATATATTTAGAGAGAAGAGTGAAGCGCTTACTCAGCCGTATTTGTTGAACCAACAATACACCTTGTTCTATGCATTACTTCATTGGCATCAAAACTCATCCTGTCTAATATATCTACTTCTACCAATACAGTGAGTGAATTACGTATTAGGTGGTTTGTCGTTGGGGGTGGGTTGTGGCAGGCTGGGAAAGGGCGTGTGTTTCACAACCTCATCCCAAAAGGATTGCTGAGTACCGGAAGGTTAAGACCTTCATGAGCCGCTACCCCTGAGACGAAAGGTTCATTATAGAAAAAAATTACATATGTTTAGAAAAACATGTATTTCTCAGAATACTACGTCTCTCTCTCTCTCTCTCTCTCTCTCTCTCTCTCTCTCTCTCTCTCTCTCTCTCTCTCTCAGAAGTAAGAATATTTTGATCAACTATTTTTCGTATATATACTTGAAACGGAAACGATAATGCTCTCACGAACTGAATTACTATTTTAAATAAAAGAAGATTAGATAATTCTGTCTGGCTATAAATGAATTCCCTTTGAACCTCAGTCATGACTCGATTCATCATCAAGTCCAAATGTTAGCGCTTGACTGGATTACTGCCTTTGGACCTTATCTCTAACTTACTTTTATTTATTAATCATGCTCCACCGTTCTGTTACTTCTTGATATATGCTAGTAGGAGAAAGTGATAGCTATTGGACCGGTGATAATGTGGATCTATTTTGCGTATGTCTTTGCCTGACTTTTTCAGTCTTAAGTTTCTCTCTCTCTCTCTCTCTCTCTCTCTCTCTCTCTCTCTCTCTCTCTCTCTCTCTCTCTCTCTCCGAAATATTCTTTTCCTTTCATTCGTTTTGCTTAAATTTTGGTTCGTTCAAGAAGCCACCAAATACCGGTTTTCGGCTTCTCTCTCGCTCTAAATGGCTGCTCTGTGAAGCGTTAACAGGATTCCAGTCTCTCTTTTCACACCTGAACTTTTGAATTTTTCAGATGATGAATATACTGAAAGACTTTGATCTCCGTATTAAAACTTCAAAGGGATGATATCACCTTTAAAACTATATAAAAGAGGCTCTCTCCTTTTGTATTAGAACTCGTTCCCCAACCCCCACCCCCACCCGCCTCTCTCTCTCTCTCTCTCTCTCTCTCTCTCTCTCTCTCTCTCTCTCTCTCTCTCTCTCTCTCTCTCTCTCTCTCTATTCCGTAGTGAATTATTTTCGTTAGATAAGATCAAGTTTACCATCAACAGGGATGGGAAATTTTTTTACTTTTCTCCAGACGGAAAAGTTACCTGCATGTTTGTCTCCCTGTGTGTCTGTCTTGATATTTTGTTAAATAAGATGAATTTCAATAAACGTAATAAGTGTATTTCCTCATCTTTAAAGATAAAACAATTTTTCCCTTTTCTTTTAGCAAAACGTTTTGTATGTCTGCCTATTTAAGTGTGTTTTTTATTGAATTTTTTCCGCTGATATAAAAAATTAAATTCCATTGAATATAATGCCAGGATACATTCATAACTCCATTGTTAAGACGTTTCATGTTTAAAAAGTTTCTGCATACTATGCAAAGTAATATTTATATATGATTAAGCGAATAACGTTGCAAAAATATTTTTCGCAAACGTGATTTGGCGTAGGTAAGTGGTTTAACCATTTTTCTTTTATTTGAGTAGTTGTTCATTTCAAGAGAATCTTCAGGAAGTTTTAACTTGATTAAATAACCAAGTCATATGTATTAGATTAACTTCAGGGGGAAGACAGATTTCTTTCAGAATTAGTTTTAGGGCTGACCTCCGGTTTATAGCGAGGGTGGGTTAGAATCTACCCTTTAAAGCGGATTTTCTCTTCCTTTAGAATTTTCAAGCCTTCTGTTAAATATTCACCAGTCTAAGGATATTCACATGCCCGAGTTCAATTCCCGCGGCCGGCTGATGAAGAGTTAGAGGAATTTATTTCTGGTGATAGAAATTCATTCCTCGCTATAATGTGGTTCGGATTCCACAATAAGCTGTAGGTCCCGTTGCTAAGTAACCAATTGGTTCTTAGCCACGTAAAATAAGTCTAATCCTTCGGGCCAGCCCTAGGAGAGCTGTTAATCAGCTCAGTGGTCTGGTAAAACTAAGAGCTACTTATTTATGAGGTCATCGTATCACTTTCTGTGCTCAGATCTAATGATTGTGAAAAGGAACGCCACTGGAGATGAGGAAAAGAACAGATTTGTTCCCGGCATCTATAACAGATTTGGACAGTTTTGGTAAGATTGCTGAACTAGAATTTAAAGAGAGTTGCGAAATCACAATTTCTTTTTCAATCATTTGCAATAAGATGCTGAACAAAAATGAACGCCTTCAACTCGAAGTACTTCCATTTCAAGATGACAGTTATTCAGTTTTGATTATCAGATATTCGATATTGATTTTCAGGTCTACGGAAGAGGTGAATTTTGAATCCACTTTTTCTGGTGAAAGATGAACAAGGGAGAGGGACTGATTTTCGCTTTTCGATCAGTTTTTCTTGGGTGGATAGGTGCGTGCCTTTGCATGTGTTTGAGAGAAGAGAAGAGGAGAGAGAGAGAGAGAGAGAGAGAGAGAGAGAGAGAGAGAGAGAGAGAGAGAGAGAGAGAGAGAGAGAGAGAGAGAGAGGTGATAAGTTTATGTAGTTTCCATCTCATAATTACCATGTTGTAGTTTATTGTGAACAATGTACAGTGCCATTACCCAATTTCATAGTTATTACAGGTAAAATATACTTGTTAACTGATCACGTTAATTCACTCGTTGTTTCCAAAATGTGCAATACATGTAAATGTGAATTTAACTAAATTAATCATACGGTATAACGCAATAAATAGGAAAAAATGTTACGTTTCACTCAAAATTCTAAAGTTTGTCTTAACACCCATGATGAACGTTTTGGGCTCACTAACAAGATAAAGAATAGGAATGCAGTTTAATGCAGAACCAGGCCGATTGCATTTCAAGGGAAATTCATGATATTCTCTTTACCTAAACTACACTCGAAAATATTTCTGAAATACCACAGTAAATTTTACGAACACGAGAAGGAAGTAGGCCACTTTTCGTAAAGTATAAAAGTCGATTCAAGATAAAGGGAGATTTTCAAATCTTGCTGATTCATCCAAAAATGGAAACGAGTAGGGAAAACTTTGCCTGGAGGTATTTTTGCTGACTCAGATCCCGTGAGTAAACGGTGTATTGAATGTGATTGTATTTTCTAGCTGCATTCTAAAGGCCTGTTAGAATTTTTAACAAGAATTGGTTGCATCGAGAGCAGTGCATGAACGAATGATTTTAGAAATCAAAACTGCGAACTCCAAAGGGGTTTGAATTTTATATTTTTTCTTGAAATTGTGTAGCTAAATATATAATAATGAAATCCGGGTGGTGGCGGGTAGGTAGGGGAACGGGACTGTAGGGGAGACATCCACCCTCCTCATGCAAACCTGCTTGTCCATCCGGGGGTGGGGGGGCGCTGGGCGGCGCTAGGGAGGGGATCGGGAGGGTAGGGGAGACAGCAGCTCTGGGTTCCAGCGCACGTAGCGAGCGCCAACAAGCTTATATGGAATGAATGTCTGAGTGGAGAAAAGTATTGTAATGAATGATTAAAAACTGAATACCTGTCAAAAGGTACAGGACGCTTAAAGAATTAACTATCGACATCCGTCGTAATAGGGACGCTATTCCATGAATAGGGTCCCCATTATGACGGATTCCATGAATTTTCATGGATTTTTTTCGGAGACTCGAAAGTTCCAAACAGTTTCGAAAACACTGGAATGCACATTGACACTCGCCTGAGGAAATATTCTTTATTGACTATAAATGATAACCAAGGCAAGGCATTTTTTCTAATCGGATCTCTGGTGTCCCAGTGCATAGACGGGGGATAGAAAGAAGGCCTAGTTTTATGAAAATAAAAAAAGAGACGTGGATAATAATCTAATAGGGCAAAAAAATATCTACTGTTCCCAAGTCTAGCAACTGTCTGTAAGAGGAAGAAAAAAAGTAAGTATACCTTAGTTTAACCAGACCACTGAGGTGATTAACAGCTCTTCTAGGGCTGGTCCGAAGGATTAGATTTATTTTACGTGGCTAAGAACCAATTGGTTACCTAGCAATGGGACCTACAGCTTATTGTGGAATCCGAACCAAGTTAAAACGAGAAATGAATTTCTATCACCAGAAATAAATTTCTCCAAATCTTCATTGGCCGGTCGGAGAATCTATTTCTTCGGGCCAGCCCTAGGAGAGCTGTTAATCAGCTCAGTGGTCTGGTTAAACTAAGGTATACTTAACTTACGGGATTTTTAGTAAATCCTATCTACACTGTAAAGAAATGGTGCCTTATGAGATTAACCAAAAAACGACTAATACGCCTTAGTTTGGGATGAGGGAAGGATCAGGTGCCACACTGAGACCTAAGAATATTTTGTGGGAACTGGATCACAAATAGGTGTGACATTATTTTCCTTATTACACGCAAAATATTTGAGAGCCTATATTTGAGCATTATCATATCTTATGTACAAATTACCCCGTTCATGAGGCCATTTCCAAACAAAGTACACATACCCTCGAAAGCGACCTAGAAAAATCCAGTTATAAGACTAGATTTTTGTTCCAGAAGCAGCTTCTTTACCATAACTTTCTTCACTGCAATAGCTTTGAAAGTCGATATCTAGGCATGACGCTCCTTCATTTATGTAAAAATGACTCCATTATTTACAGGTCTCTTTCCAAGCCCAAAATATACCGACGGAAAGGAGAAAATAAATTATAAGTTCCGCTTGAATCAATTTTATCAGAGAAAACCTGTTAACAAAATGTGCATTTAAAATATGTGAGCACTAAAACCTCAACTTGATATGTCATTTTATATGTTTGCTGTGTTGGAGAAAAATTTGCCATTATGTATGAGCCAAATTCAATACCATCGCTGGAAAGGAGAAAAATCTCTGGTATTCCGGATATTATATGTATATTTTTTTTTATTACGCTAATGCTATATCTTTAGGGAATTATTTTGTTCCAAAACAATCCAGTTCTTTTATCTTTTTAAGTAATGCAAGAAATAAAAGAAATGGTCATATGGGTCATATGGATTCATTTGTTTTGTTACATTTTCCAACAATTAGTGGCATATTCACAAATAGAAATAAAAAACCTTATATATATATATATATATATATATATATATATATATATATATATATATATATATATATATATATATATATATATATATATATATATATATATATATATATATATATATATATATATATATTCATAGATTATAATACAGCAGGATGGACTTGAAAATATGTTAGGGTCTTATTGCTGTTTTTTACAAGATTTTAAAAGGAACGTGAAAATCCAACAAAAACTTCAAACGTGGCGTTTTCCCGTCTTTTCCACGCCCAAAAATAATGAATAGAGCAAGAAAAATGAAATACTACATGAATACTGTTCGCAAGGAAAAAAAAAAACATTTTTGTAGCTAGTAAGGTACAGATCAGAAAAAGTGCAACACATTTAGGTCTGTAATCGCGTTTTTTGTATTCATGTATGCGGTAGAGTTTTGAAAGTAAATTAGCAAAAAAAATAAAATACAAAATTGCGCCGAAGTTTCTTCGGCGCAATAGAGTTTTCTCTACAGCGTATAATACTGTATGAAACTCAGCCACAGCCCATGAAATGCTCAGCCGAGGCCCATGAAATCTTTCAGCTACGGCCAGGTGGTGGCCTGTGTTGTTGGCACCTATAGCGGTGCCAGACACACGATCATGACTAACTTTATCCTTAAACAAAATAAAAACTACTGAGGCTAGAGGGCTGCAATTTGGTATGTTTGATGATTGGAGGGTGAATGATCAGCATATCAATTTGCAGCCCTCTAGCCTCAGTAGTTTTTAAGATATGAGGGCGGACAGAAAAAGTGCATATGGACAGACAAATAGGCATCTCAATAGTTTTCCTTTACAGAAAACTAAAAGCGAATAAATATCACATAAGGAGAAATGCTACACATATCTGGTGTTTATGGCGGAGAATAAGTTCAGCCATAAGTCAGCTAGGAGAACTTCCCTCCAACTATTTAAAGACTGGCCTCGGTTACTTACAAATTACATTTCACTTTCCAACGATTTGTCAGCAGAAATTTATACGAGTCTTAATCGATAATTCAGCTCACCTTTTCACTTCTGTTTACAGGATGTCATTATTTAGAGTATTGTAGGTTTTGAAAGTTATTTTATGAGTCCTTCACTCTCCACTAACACACACACACGCCCATATATATATATATATATATATATATATATATATATATATATATATATATATATATATATATATATATATATATATATATATATATATATATATATATATATATATGTGTGTGTGTGTGTGTGTGTGTGTGTGTATGTATATATATATATATATATATATATATATATATATATATATATATATATATATATATATATATATATATGTGTGTGTGTGTGTGTGTGTGTGTGTGTGTGTGTGTGTGTGTGTGTGTGTGTGTGTGTGTGTATGTGTGTGTGAAACAGAGAGAGAGAGAGAGAGGCGGAAAGTAGCCTATATAGTGGTATATCTATACCACGAATCCGGTCCATAAACCTAGAGACGCAAAGCCGCACATACGCATATGCGCAACATAAGTATTTCCTATGTGTATGGCGCGTATCCTAAAAGGGAAGATTTCCTGTGGCCTATTTATTCAAATAAAATGCGAAAAGTCCCGAATTTCTTTTCGTATTCTTTTCATAGAGCAGTACCGCTCCCAGATTTGCATTTACAGCGATTTGAAAGGGAGACCGTATTTTCAGCGGCACTTTTGCTGGAAAATATAATGGGGTGCGAAAACTCTGAGTATATATAAGACCGAAAATTTTCGCCTTTGTTGTTCTTTCTTTTTTGTTACTTACTTCTAAATGTAAGCGTGTTCCGTGGAATATTTTGGTGATGATTATTTGGCCGACGAATATTATATAATATCGGAAAAGAGATGGAAAAATGAATGATTCAGGTTAGAGAAAACATTATTATTATTATTATTATTATTATTATTATTATTATTATTATTATTATTATTATTATTATTATTATTATTATTATTATATATGATTTCTTCCTGTTATATTCTATCCAGACTGGGGGTTTATAGTGTGAGGTTCTGGGTTCCTTCTTGCCTCCTTTAGCAGTCAGTCCCTGGGTTTTTATTTAGAGATTTTGGCATATTAACAAACTCAAATTTCAATCCGCATGTCTTGGTACTTTGCTGTTTTCTTTCTTTCTTTGTCGTCCACTCTGGAGTCTCACATTACTGGGACATTATAAGTGATACCTATTTTTTGTCATTCAGTCAGGTCCCAGAGTAATTTTCCCTCTCCTTTTACACTACACTAGGGTATGCTATCTAATTTTATTACACAGACTCAAGTGGAGCGTTTTTGCCGCAGCATGTCTCAATTTATACAGACTCTGTGCAAGTGCTGCACTTTCACTTGCAGTGTGGTTTATGGCCTCTTCTTTTACAGTACATTTCTTATACTTGGACGAGATGGTGATTCGGTCTCTTGTCTTTGGATGCGTTTTTTCTTAAGGCCTAATAAAATACCTTTACTGTCTGTCCATTTGTTTCTTTCTTTAGTTTCCTCCTCTGTAACTATTTCCATGTTTCATTGTTGGACAGTTCTTCAGTTTATTCAGTACGCCGATGATGCAACGCTTGTGGGTGTAGTGAAGTCTCCACTTATGAGATATGAAGTTATTCTCAGCCTCAATCGTGACATGGACCAGAACAGTGAATGGTGTGGTTGGTGGAGTATGAGGCTGAACTACAGTAAAAAGAAACTCTCTTGATCAGTAGATCCTGTACAGACTTTCTGCCCCAACCTCCCCTTCAGGTAGATGGGAATTTGCTGAATGAGTTTGAAGTTTTAACTATTCTAGGAGTAAATTTTGACTCTCATCTTACTTTTAAGAAACATTTAATGAAATTTCAGCAAATTCCGCACGAAAGTTAGGTATTGTTCGTAAGGCCTCATATATCTATAAAAGTGATAGGTTATTTGTGCTTTCTTTATTAGAATACTGTTCTCCGGTGTGGATGTCTGCTTCTGTCAGAGGTTTATCTCTTTTAGATGGAGTGGTTCTTGGCGGTAGGTTTCTATTTCCTAATATTAGCAGTTATAATTTGGACCATCGACGGACGGTCTCTTGTTTGTAACTTTTTCATGAACTGTATTTTAACTAAGATCTTTCATATTCGCAATTGATCTCTGATTCCATTTTCCTGCCGAGAGCAACCAGATTCACTGAACAACAGCACTAATATGCAGTAAATGAGCCCCGTTGTCTAACTTTTGAGTTCCAGTGGGCCTTTATTTTTCATATTGATGGACTGTGGAACAGCCTTCCTGTGGGCTTGTTCCATATGAATAGGGTTCATCTTCGGAATAATAATAATAATAATAATAATAATAATAATAATAATAATAATAATAATAATATGAACTACCCAGGCACTGGTTTCTTGTTCCATACTTCTATTTTGTTCTTCGCTGTTATATCGTTATAAAGTTATTGGTACTCATCCTCCTTAAACAGGTCACCGCCCCCCACCCTCGCACTTCGCAGCAATCCACCCTCAGTGGTCTTCAAGGATTTTGTTCCTGTTCTCTGCTTCGGGTGTTGACACAGTCTTCTATTTTAAGCAGCCCTCTTCCTCCTTTTTTTACATGGTATATATAGCTTATATATATTTGCTTTTGGGTGCAGTGCTTAGTAGATGTTCATGATCTTTCTAGTCTTTTGGTATATGGCGTGGAGCTCTGAATTATCTGACTTCACTGCTCCAGGACTGTACCTGATGATTGCCACTGCCCTGGCACTTACAGCTTGCTTCGTGTTTCCAGAGTTTAATTTTTACTTTAGTATTGCCTTTATTATCTGCATGCACACTTTCCTAGCCTTGTTTTCATTTCTAGGTGCTTGATTGGTTATTTTTATATCATCTCCAGGTGATGCAAATATTGACATCTTATTTCATTCATGTCTTTGGTGGCTTTCCATTGGGTAGCTGTATCCCTTCTGTCTTTGTTACTTTGCTTCATGTATGTTGACTAGGACAAACTTTTATATCTTGATGTTACCTGAGACGTTTCTTACAATCTGGTATCAGTGTCAGTTTCTTTCGTACCTCTCCACGACAGGTTTATGTTGCCGTGGCTAAGTATTTATATAGTGGGCCTTGGGGGTCCTAGGTCCACAAACTGCCCAAGGTTCTAACCTTTTCTGGAGTGGTTTACCCTTAGGTAAGGAACTATACCATCATAACCTCAGTGCACTTTGCTGAAATTGAGTACCTATTTCCAGATTGGTAGGGCCCAGGTACAAGTTAAAAAGCAAAAAGGGTAATGGTGTAGACAAATGAAGAAATTCACTGCATAAACGTTAATGAAATTTCTGGAAACAGAAAGACTTCGTCTGACAGTCAGGTATACAACTCAACAGGATTTGAGAAAAGTTAAGTACCAAAAGGTCGTTCTAAAGAAACTGACCCCAGTAGAAATCAAGAGCCAGCAGCAAGGGGGACTACCATCCATAAAATTCACAATAGAATATGAAAAAAAATAATTGTATACCATTTCTGGATGTCTTAGTAATTAGAAATAAGACCAGTTTTTGTTTTAAAGTATATAGGAAACCCACGAACAATTTGTCATATATTCATTTTTACTCTAACCATGCTAAACAAATTAAGGTGTCAACATTTTCCAGTATGTATCTTAGAGCTCTTAGAATTTGGAAGAGGAGTTTAAAATTATTGATAAAATAGGAGATTCATTATGTTACCCTCCATATTTTTTAGAACTTTGTAAAAATAAAGCAAAAGAGACATATAATCCAACCAGTTATAACAATGAACTTAAGAATATTCTCTGTTTACCATTTCATCCTAATTTCATTCCTGCGGTGCCCATTTAAAAACTATTGATATTAACTTAGTATTTAAATATATTAATATTTTGAGAAATAAACTAATTAAGAATAGCCCACCTAATTCAAACAATATTGTATACAGTATTCCTTGTAAAGAATGTAATAAGGTTTATATTTGTCAAACATCAAAAGTACTAAAAGTAAGAACCTCCCAACACAAATATGCCACTTCAAGAGGCTTAGCAAATAATGGCATTGTGGATCATTGGCTTAAGACGGGCCATGGGATGAACTGGGATAAGTCAACGGTTATCTACAAGGTCAACGACCATCGAAAAAGAAATCTGCTAGAGACTGACTTCATTGAAGCTACTCCCACCAGGAATGTTAATCTCCACCCTGGACTATTCCTTCATCCTTTGTCCCTGTCTTTGTTGTTTAACACTAGAATGCCCGATGGAGTCATGTTGACTCCTTGCCACCATTGAAAGTGCTCCCGACTCGGTTCTCTCTCATATTTCACTGAATCCTTCCATGACTTTTAATGATTTGAGTATATTACATCATGCATCTGTAGAAGAATAGGTTGGATTACTTTAGACATTAATTTTTTAGTTTTTTTAATGGATGCCCAAGGGAGTCATTTTGACTCCTTTCAGCGGGACGCTAGTAAATAATGTAAGTCTCGTTTTCTAATCATTTTTACATTACGTATTCGATACTATAATATAATGGTTGTTTCATTATAGGCTTACAGATTTCTTCCTTCCAGATTTCCTAATTTTTTCGAGTCATTTTCCTCTGATTCAAACAAATTTCCTACGTGCAACATTCAAGTAACATCATACTTGAATATTCCATTATCCTTGTATGAATACAAGTATTGGTTAGCTGTAGATAAGGAGAGTAAATATCTTGTGAATGGTTTTCCTTACGTAGGGAAAGAAGAGCATTGTCTTACAGGAGAGAGGGTTGCTGATTATGTTGTCATGCAACTAATGGAGCCCTATTTGAACAAAGGGAGAAATGTCACAATAGATAACTATTTTACATCTGTCAACTTAGCCAAGCAACTACAGAAAAAGGGAACCAGTATAATAGGGACTATGAATAAAAACAGAAAAGAAGTACCTGTCACAGTGAAAACCATGAAAGACAAGTTGTACTCAACTAAGATTTACAAGTCTGATGATATGACCCTAACAGTTTATCAAGGAAAAGCTAAAAAAAAAAAAAATGTTGTTGTTCTTATCAGTCTCCATCAAGAAGTTGCTCTAGCCAATAATGCAAAGAAGACACCAGAAACATTCAAATGTTACAACGATACTAAATATGGAATTGACATTCTAGACCAAATGGCTCGAAAGTATTCGGTGAGAACAAGCACAAGGCGGTGGCCTGTACATTCTTTTCAAAACACCTTGGACCTGGCAGCAACAAATGCAGGGGCTATCTATAAGGAAGTGACAAAGGAAAAAATTACCAGGAAAGAGTTCCTTGAACAATTGTCAGAGGAATTAGCAGAAGTAAATATACAGTCAAGGAAGAAATTAGATAAGAAGGGAAATAATCATGGAAATGGGGAAAACAATGACCAAAGAGGAGACCTAAAGAAGTACTGCCAAGTGAAGACTCATTGTAAGAAGAATCGCACTATTGGTAGTTGCGCGAAATGTAAAAAGTCCTTATGTGGTACTTGCACTGCAGAAGTCATGCACATGTGTAAAAGATGTGATATTGTGACAGACTCAAATTGTAATTCATTTAGTTGCAAATTGTACGATTACTAGACTATTTATTTGTCTTTATTTCTAAGATTTCTTTAGTTTCTTCATGTTTGTAAAAATTGGAATACAAAGTACATTCCCGAAATTATAACAAAAATAAAAGTTATACTAGCCTAATCAACAGCTTATGCTTTTTACCTGGGACCAATGACATGAGAATTATTATGCAATAAAATTACACTGTTTGTATACATGATAATAACGAATGTAAAAAATTATAATACAATTAAGATATTTCAATAAATATTAAAAAATATATAGGGGTCAAAATGACTCTGACTAGGAATTCAAATACACCACTGAATTTAAGCATCCTTAATTATAACAAAAGAACAGTATATGCAATAATATTACATTGTTTGTATACAAAACTGTAAAGAACGTGAGGAATAATAATAAAATGCAAAATATTTCAGGAAATAACTATAAAAAACATAGGAGTCAAAATGACTCCCTTTGGGCATTCAGGCACATTGCTAGATCTGGGCATCCTAGTGTTAAAGAACATGATGCCCAGATTAACAAACAGAAAACCCCGCCCCCACCTTCTGTTTTTTGTATATAAATCTCTGTAAACTTATTTTGTATTCCGTGTGAACTTGAAAATGTAGAATAAACTACGAAAGTACTTGTTCAAAGTTTCTGATTTCACTCACCTTTTGACGTGGACTTAGTGATATTCTCAAGCACGAGTTCCTTGGTGATGTACTGGACACACACACACACACACACACACACACACACACACACACACACACACACACACATATATATATATATATATATATATATATATATATATATATATATATATATATATATATATATATATATATATATATATGAATTTTATCACTTCACCGTTATTCATATACAAGCATTAGCTACCAACGTCCTATAATATCCAGATCGTTCTCCTTCGAAAATAATGAATTTTCATATATGCTCGAGGAAGACCGAATTGGATATTAAAGGACGTTTGTAGCTTAATGCTTGTATATGAATCACGGTGATGTGATAACATTCATTATTAATATGGCCGCGTGCGGTACACGCACTACATGGTTAACATGGCAGAGGTGGGTTGATATCGATCCTAATTGCAGATACCTGGGTTCGACAGTGATTTGTAGGTAGGGGTCAGTATCATCTTATACCTCATTTGATGGCTGTGTGGTTTAATGCGCGTCGCTGTAGTTCTGAGTTCTTGTCTTCCGTGGTTCGAGCCCATGAGACGACGAACTTATTATCAACTAAAAAAATCCCCCTTCGGGTAACATAAATGAAAATATATTATTGCCTAGGTAGAGCGAATTGGATATTAAAGGACGTTTGTAGCTTAAAGCTTATATATATATATATATATATATATATATATATATATATATATATATATATATATATATATATATATATATATATATATATATATATATATATATATACATATATATATATATATATATATATATATATATATATATATATATATATATATATATATATATATATATATATATATACGTATATGCGTATTATACACACACACACACACACACACACACACACACACACATATATATATATATATATATATATATATATATATATATATATATATATATATATATATATATATATATATATATATATATATAAACTCCTTTCCTAGATAGGTAATACGTTCTATATCTGAAGTTAATACGTCGACTAAAATATAAGAATAAGACTTTTTTAAGTAAATTCTTTTATCATACGTTCATGAGAATAAGTTCCTGATTTCTTTCTTTCTCTAGTTAGTCAAGCTAAACAGTGTAAGCATATTTTCATCTGCCGAGATGAAGGATTGAAACTAAAAGAAAAGTACTTCCCCTATGGCGATATAATGGAGAGTATTTTGTTCAGCTGAAATATCAAAGCTTACAAACAACTGTTTATATTTCCCGGAGAGAATTATTAACTTCTTGTTTTCCTAAACTTTGGAGATACTTTCTCGGGATTAGAATTCCATATCCCCAAAGTAAATCCTTTGAGAAAATTCTCCTCGGGAGTGGAAGTTTCTGAACTAAGGAAGTTCGTATACACGAAAACGACTTAGATAATTATAAAAAAGGATACCTGATAAAAGTAACTTATTCTGAAAAGTGTGTATAGCACTTTTATCCGAAATGTTATTTTCTAGATAAGTTTATCATTTTATTTTTAATAAATCGCAAGAGGACTTGGATTCACAAATGGCCTGATCAGGCAAAGTAATTATCTTTCTACTGTGAAAAATAATGTTATAACTCGAGCGTTCCTTTATTATTGTGTTTTTGAGCGTTGAAATTATATATATATTATCTTTCACAAAATTCTTTTTTTCTTATATCATTCTTAATTAGTAGGAGATATCGTTTGCAAATCCGAGAAGTTTAAAACCTGTACATGAAAATCTTTGTTATTGAATTTGTGAAACTTATTTTAACCGATTCTTTATTTGGAATTTTCAATTTTTTTTTTTTTTTTTTTTTTTTACATTTTGTTTCAAGCGCATTTGTCTGTCTTCACTCTTTACTATGGTATTCAAAACGTTCTGAACGAACCATGATTATAATACAGATCTGAATCATTATATTTATGAACAATCTACATTAAATGACCTTCACGTTTAGACCTGCCGTCTGGTCTGCTTCTTTCTCAAGTGACCCCTGTATAAGTATGGAGAAGGTACCTTGACCTAAGCTTCGAGACGGTACTTGGCTTGCGTATTGCCAATTCTCATGGTATGTTTACCTGATATATAGCTAATATCGTTGTTTCTTTTTTTGGAATTTTGTTGGCAAGAAAGTCTCCTCCACTGCTGGGCCAATGTGGATTTGGTAATAGTCTTATGTTCTTTCCTTATTTTCCGCTCCTCATTACGTTAAAATAACACCGGCGTATCGAGTTCAAATGGACGAAGAAATGGCAGCTTAGCGTGCAAATGACCTATAGTATATATAATGAAAATCCCAAATTTCCTCCGAAAACGAAGAATGCCGCTTTTTATGATGAGCTTGGCTGGGCTAACATGTTCTGAAATGGCACCTGAGCAGATGATATAGCAAGTGCTCTCACGCAAACGCAATCTTGCTTGTCTGGAGGCATATTTGCAGCTAAGCATTCTGAACAGTACTGTAATCACGAAAGGATATCCTGCTGAACTCTTCGGTTTATGATCACGATCTTTTTTCAGGAGGTATTCCACGTACAAGAATGGATTTTCCATGTATGTAAATATGGTTCAACATTAATTTTTCTTACCTTTAATTAAATTGGGCGATTCCCAAATAACGACAAGATGATGATTTCTACTAAATTCATGCTTTACCTGCTGAATCCTGAAGGAGCCTCCGTGCATATAACCTCCATAACGTCAGCCACTTCCAAGCCTGCATAAACTACTCTTCAGCAGTGCTTCGAACACCCTTACACACGCTGCGCTATTCAGTCTTAT
>JANJGK010008699.1:0-25314 GCA_039081455.1 Macrobrachium rosenbergii
TTAAAAACAAAAACTGTTCTTCTGGATTCAAGAGCGTTTTTGTTAAACATTAGTATTTTTTTTTCTTGCTGTTCCAATTGGGGTCACATTCATTTACCTGCTTGGCTTCTGTCTGTCTGTCTGTCTCTCTCTCTCTCTCTCTCACACACACACACACACACACACACACATATATATATATATATATATATATATATATATATATATATATATATATATATATATATATATATATATATATATACATATGTATACACACATCCGAAGAATAGTGTAAAAAAAAAGACCAACCAAATATCTGAAAATTTTCATTGAGCCTTTGCATATTAACTTTCTTCCTTCTGTCAAGATATATATAACTCTGAGAGAGGAAGGGAAAAGGGAAATTGCTCCTCCCAAAACCGAATGGGAATTTTGCAGCTATTTTGTGTGGATATATATATATATATATACAATATATATATATATATATATATATATATATTTTATATATATATATATATATATATATATATATATATATATATATACAGATAGATAGACAGATATTTAAAGCACTGGCCTCATCATAACTATCCAAAAAGCCCTCCAAAATGTTCACACAATTTATTCTAAACTACAATTCCAAGGTCTCATATAGATTTTATCTGAGGCACTGTAGAACATGGACACAGCCCAACTGAAAGATAGCTTTTCTTTCTTTATCTGTACTATTTAAATGAATGTCAACCATTTGTACTGTCAAGTAAATGTAATCCTATCCGACTTTATTCTACAAAAGCAAATTCCTTACCTCACCACTTAAAAAAGACCACTGATACCCTTCGGTGAGAAACTCCTAACAGCAACTGCAGAAGCTATGTATAATACATAACGATCCCGTATTAGCTAAAGATGGAAAAATAGCAGAGTTAATATATGTGTACGTCCACTCGATGCAGTTCCATAAGATCCCATATATTTTATACGATAAACGCTGCATTTCTTTTTGTAGAGGGCGGATATTATAGTCAGCAAAGTCTTGCTCAATTAGTGCCAGGGTTTTAGTTTCCTGAAGAGGTCGAAACGGAAGCAAAAGTTATTAATTACTCTTTGCGAATTTTTGGTGGGTAATCCCGAATACTGCCCTAAGCTTGTGTGGTCTATGCACGCGAGTAGTCACAAGGAGAGAGAGAGAGAGAGAGAGAGAGAGAGAGAGAGAGAGAGAGAGAGAGAGAGAGAGAGAGAGAGAGAGAGAGAGATGAAGGTAATGAAATCCTCTTGTAATTATTTAGGGATCCCTTCTATAATTACAAGATCCTGCAATTATGGGACGGACAGACGTACAAACACACACACTCAAACACACACATGCGCGCACCCTAACACGCCACATCCAGTATACAGAGCTGCTTTTGGTACAAACATTTTTCACTTCAATTTTTCTCGAAGATTTGAATACAGCACAAGATAATATGAAAATAACAATAAAATAAGGAATATGAAAAGTTGTGCCTCAGATACTTAGGGATAAAAGACATATATTTAGGAAATAAAATTAAATAATTCCTTTACATATGAACTGAAAATATCTCCCTAATTTCAATGATTAAGAAATATACCAAGGAAGTATTAAACTATATAGATGAATTCTCCCTAGAAATTTAGTAACTTATCATTTCGTGTGAAGCAATTATGACAACTTGACCTACGCACAAGTATCGCATTCTATAACAACAACAACAACAACAACAACAACAAGAATAATAACAGTAATAATCAAAGGCACAATAAAATCATAATTGCAACCTCATATCTAAATCTAGTTAATCAGGAACGTTGAGAGAGAGAGAGAGAGAGAGAGAGAGAGAGAGAGAAGAGAGAGAGAGAGAGAGAGAGAGAGAGAGAGAGAGATTAACCTGGGACATCTATTTAGTGCTGTAAACACTTCCTCAGATCATGAAAATATAACTAAACACCCAAATCCCATCACTGTACATCCCTTCACAATTGCCATATCTTATCGGCTCTGAATATAATCAAATTGTGCCCTACCTTCCATCAAAGGATGATAGGAAAAACATATTTTTTTCATTTTAATAACTTATATATTATTCTACCAATTTGTATTGGAAAACATTGTATTTTCTTACTAATTAATAAATGTAGCTTCCTACCAAACTGTATTGTGAAATATCAACACTGAGTTACGGTATAGTATTCTAAAGACATAACAAACAAACATGTATATATATATATATATATATATATATATATATATATATATATATATATATATATACATATATATATATATATATATATATATATATATATATATATATATATATATAGAGAGAGAGAGAGAGAGAGAGAGAGAGAGAGAGACAGACAGACAGACAGACAGACAGATTACACATAAACATAATCTTCCCAACTCGGCTGTGGGAGGGTAATTAGCTCATTTGCACAAGAACAGATATGTTCTTTTCATAGTTAAATATTTGTACAAATTTATTATTCATTCCTCGTGGTAATTCAAGGTAGGAACACGTCCAAAACACCCCCATGCCTATATTAATCGAAACTCTAAAACTTCATATTAAAACCATGAACGACATAATCAGGTCCAAACCGTAATTTCACATGACCTAGGCCTAATGACCGCCCTTCCAAAAAAAATTATATATTTCAGTAGCCGGTCTCTTCGTCCGAGCGGTCATACGAGGTTTCTCCATTAATCACGTAAGTGATCCGGTTCCTCTCTCTCTCTCTCTCTCTCTCTCTCTCTCTCTCTCTCTCTCTCTCTCTCTCTCTCTCTCAATAAGTGGTTGGCCTAAATACTTTAACACCTCGGTTCACGTTTTTTTTTTCCCGCTAACTCTACGACCGGTGTACACACTGTGCATCCGCCCATTGTGACCTTGATTGCTACGCTACCCACGTATAGGAACCGAAGCCTACATTCCCCAAAACCCGATCAGCCAGCCACCCACCTCTACAAACGGACTGAGAAGGAGTCCCTCTTGTCAGTGGGACTTCTCTCTCTCTCTTTCTCTCACACACACACACACATCGTATGACTCCCGTTCGTAAAGGTGAGAAGGACGAGGGGAGAAGGGCGTTGGTTTCTGTTTCGTATAGAGACGATACAGGTTTCTCTTGGATGTAGGAGGAGGTTCGTGCAAGTGGGTATTCGAATGGGCATTTGTGGGATGTGCATAATGGACTGGTGGGTAATGCTTTTGTTACCTTCTCGATTTTACTGCACTTGTTTAAGTCAGCACAGCTTGAGTGTCCTTGTAGGGCACATTACAGAGATAGAGATGATGACAGATGACAGTCAAACATAAGGAAAATGTAATAACAAGAAGATAAGGAAATTAAATGATTGGAGAACAAACGATACAGGAGACCGGAGGATGATGGAGTTCGGGATGAACAGGTACACGGAAATAAAACAGACACGGTCAAATGGATATTTAAATGGCCACAGTGACACGTCTCGTGAGTTCAAATCAAAGTAAACCTAAGTAAATCTGTTACAGGGGGCAAAGTCTCTCAGATATATATATATATAATATATATACATATATATATAGTTATATAACTATAAATATAGTTATATACATATATATATGTATATACAGTTATGTAACTATATATATATATATATATATATATATATATATATATATATATATATTATATATATATATATATATATATCGGCAAGTGGAGGGTTGAACATGGAAACAAAGTATCACAGCTTTACAGGTAAAAAGAGAGATCGTAAAACTATCAGCACAGTTAAAATAAACATCGACTAGAAGCATAGTATTTCCTCGGTCGTAAGTTATTTATCTTGGTGCGAAAAAACGACTACTGCACTTTGGAAAAGAATGTAGCGTACCAAGGGCAGGTTTCTAGAATAAATCCAGTGAAAAACAGCTGAACTGCTAAATATATGGAAACATCAACGGGTCCTAGTAAACAAAGGACATACACAAACAGAGAGAGAGAGAGAGAGAGAGAGAGAGAGAGAGAGAGAGAGAGAGAGAGAGAGAGAGAGGATACACACACACACACTGAGGTATATATATATATATATATATATATATATATATATATATATATATATATATATATATGTGTGTGTGTGTGTGTGTAGAGAGAGAGAGAGAGAGAGAGAGAGAGAGAGAGAGAGAGAGAGAGAGAGAGAGGGATGAGAGAGCGCATTTTTATGAACAGTGTGGTGTCAGTGGGGTTGCTAATACCTCGACGAGGCCCTACTGTTTTCAGTCCTATGATGGTATATGTTGAGGGCATAGAATTGATCACTTACGTCAGCTGGCTATTACCTTCCCAACACCCACCAGGCTGCGAACCACATCTGCACATAACGACCAGGTACATGGTACCTGATTCACTGTTTACATCAACAAGCGTGACACAGGATTTTCAGGAAACGCGCTCATACAGACCCCCCCCCCCCCCCCCCCCCACAACCCTCCTCTAGCTCAGGCATCGAACAACTGGTCATTTAACAGAGAGAGAGAGAGAGAGAGAGAGAGAGAGAGAGAGGTGGCCGAATGAAACATGAAAACACCCTCGCATTGATAGGGAGAAGTCAGATGATCAATGTTTGAGAGATGTTCCACAAAAGAATTCCAAAACTGCTTCTTCGAAGCAGAATACCTTGAAAGCATACCAATGCCCTTTGCTTCCTCAATTTCCTCTCCCGTTCCATCAGGGAGCATTTCTCCCTCGATCGCGGGGGGGAGGGGAAGGGGGGGGGGGGTAACATTGAGGAAATGCTCGATTCGCTTGTCTGTCAATCTTGTGAAGGCCTATGTGGGTCATCACCTGTGCATGTCTTTTCCAGGTCCTTTGTTAGATGAAAGGTATGCTCAAAACTGATATACAAAATTTTAATTCAACGAGAAGCATTTCTGAAGTGTTGGAAATGATTCTTTAAAACTTTTCACAATTATACACCCTCAAATGGTAACGATACTCGTGCGAAGTTTCAATTAATGCACTTAGACACGCCCACCGTGTGTGTGTGTGTGTGTTTTATATATATATATATATATATATATATATATATATATATATATATATATATATATATATATATATATATAGTATATATATATGTATATATATATATATATATATATATATATATACATACAGCATATGTATACACACACACATATATATACATATATATGAGAGCCAGAAAAGGTACTTAAATGTTCCTATGTAAGAGCAAATTTCGTTGAATCAAAGATGACACGCTTTTCATAACAGTGTCATCTTCAACAAACTTCACCCATGTGTTCCTCACCAGCATCCTTCAAGCGCGTAAAAGGAGTAACCAACAAGCAGGTTTACGTAAATTTCTGTACCCTTATATCCACTGTAACAGCAAGCTCTGGTGCTGAGTTTCACACACATACAGACTTGCCTCATAACTATTCCTTCTTTGTAAAGATTCAACTCAAGAAAAACAAAGAGTCTTTGAAAGCAAGAAATCAGATAGCTGTTATACCTTTAGACTAAAAAAAAAAATGAATAAACGTTTAGTAAGCAGACTTCTACCATTACAGCCATTATCGCTCTCTCTCTCTCTCTCTCTCTCTCTCTCTCTCTCTCTCTCTCTCTCTCTCTCTCTCTCTCTCTCTCTCTTCTTACCTATCACACTCATCTGAGAAATTAAAACACTGAATAAATGCAATTCAACTATTGCAAAATAAAAATGAATTGCAAATGTCCCATGATACTCTGAACCAGCCGAAGATAGAGACTCATTTGAAAACACCTTATTTCAAAAACTTACAAAATGGGGTTGGCGCAAAAGATATCCAAAACCTATAGCTTAAAATCTAAAAGGAAAGATTTTTTAATACTAATTCCATATGATTCTCCAACACACCATAACACAAAAGTCCTGACTGTGCCAGATAGGAAAGATAAATTTAAGTCGGTATATTTTTTTAAAGCAAAAACTTAAATCGCCTAAAAAGTAAATGGATTTTTCCTTTTACTAAAAATGGGCATGATCATATCACTTGTGAAGACTCAGATAAATATGTGAGCGTTCTACGATAAACTTCACATTCATATAAATGTAACAATATACGAGTATATATATATATATATTATATATATAATATATATAATATATATATATATATATATATATATATATATATATTACATGGGCTTGAGTCCCATGTTCATATATGTGTAACTGAGATTATATATATATATATATATATATATATATATATATATATATATAATATATATATATATATATATATATATATATCTCAACTACACATATGAATCTGGAACTCAAGCCCATGTAATATCTATATATATATATACATATATATATATATATATATATATATATATATATATATATATGCGTGTGTGTGCGTGAGGGGTGTATAAGTTTAAAGTATATATTACGGATGGATCACATCCGTAATATATAACGCACAAGCGCACGCATATACAGTATATATTATGTACGGATTACAAGTAAACTTCTATTCAAAGTTTCTCTGACAAACCACACAAGTAAAAACGAAAATCTTCCCAAAAACCAGCAGCAACCATTAACAAAAGCACCAGTTTCCATCCAGGCAGCTACTATAGTAGTATAGCTCCCTGGTCGGCGCGCCATGTGTTAAAGTTAGAGAACGTTTGAAAAATCCGAGCCAAATAAGGCCACGCAACATGCGTAAGGGAGATGCCTGTCCTGAAGAGTTGCCAACGATTGTTTTCATATCCCCTGGATCCACAATAAATTTACTGTAGTCTTATTGGATTGATGGGTGACGGTACACTTATATAAAAATCTTCAAAATTTTTAGGGATTGACAGGTGACGCTACAAACATGTCAAATTTATGGACTGGCAGGTGACCGTACGGTAAAAAATTTAGTTTGTGGATTGACGAGTGATGGTACGCTAAAAAAATTCTTAGGTTTTTAAGAACCAATTATAGAAAGTGAAGGAGTTATTGCGTATTATGAAGGACATCATGAAGAAGAAAAAGAAAAAAGAAGAAGGAAAAACACAAACAGGAGTGGGCGGTGGCTGCTCTGATCTCTATCGAAGCGTAAATTCACTAGAATACTTGGGATCATGACGTAATCGCGTTGTGCAACGCCAGTTTTTTTTTTTTGTAGCTCACTGTAGGAGTTAGAATTTTAACATCTAGCTCAATTTCCATCCCTAACCATAATAGCAGTACATGATGCTATTTCAAATCATTCCAGAGATTTGGATGTTTTTCTCAAGATATCAACGCTACGAAAACATGAAAGTACATAGGTAATTCGAGATGATTACATGAACAAAATACAAGTATCAAATAAATAAGTACAGAATAGGTACAGTTTATACTTAACTTTTAGAACTAGCAGCAACATAGCACTCACACACTCTACGGGATTTGCACGCCGTATAACGGACATGACGTAACGCCAAAAACCAGACAGAATTTTAATAAAAATCAGATTACTTTATTGGGTAATAATGATAACATATTGACCATTTTTTTAATAATCCCCTAAAAATTCTAATTTCTACCTGCTAAATTTTATACAAGTTTTATAAGTTAAATCTTGCTGATGGGATAAGACGTCAAAATCATGAAATAATCAAGGCGCATAGTAACATTAAAAATTATATCTGCACCATACAAGGGCTATGTAAACTAGTACATACCCAGCCTATTTGCCAATTAATAAACACTTGCTCAGACCTCTCACAAAACGGTGGATATGAAAACTGACCCTTTAAATTAATATGACTATAATTTTTTAATGGAAAGCAGCCAGATTCTTAATATTTCATGGTGCCATGAAATCTTCTACTCGTATTCAATAAGATGCAGACAGAAGTCTGATTAATAACACAGTTACAGTTACAAAATTTACACCACAGTTACAGGAAATCAAAGCGACCAGGTGTAATGAGAATAATGATTTTTAAACTAATGAATTGCTAAACCTGTTACTTTGGCGAGAGGTCAAGAAACTTTCAAAAGCAAAATCGCTCACTGTCATTATCTTTCTGCAGCTGCAATGTCAATCCTTTATTTCTTTTCTTCAATAAAGAGTCTGCCTGAAGTATGCAGGTATGTCGCATGACATAAAACCACATGGTAGTCAAGTGATTCTGCATCTGCATAGCTTATTATTTCTGAGTTGGCAACAATAACAAAGTCATGCTTTCCTCATCATACTGGCACTGTTCCTTTCTAAAACATGTCATGAGGGACACTGAGAAAAAATAACACAATAAAGAACGCCTCTCTAGTCTAATGTAACCGTATTAGTAAGCTGAACAATTCTCAATTTTTCACCGGTTCAACAACTGGACCACATCTTTGATAACAACTACACACATAATAATTTGCTTAACTTATACAAATTATTATAATATGTCTACCATATCTTAATTTTACAATTGTCTGAATCTGAAAACCCAAAAACGTTCAATTAAACAAAAATCCTACTACTAAAAGGTAGTGACATTAAGCTTGCCATTTCTGCCAGGGCATTTACCCTGCACTAATGAGGCCTTTTATAGATCATAACTACTTCTTATCAAAAATGATATCTATATCAATCATAAATATAGAAATATAAAGGAATGTCCGTATCTGTTCTGTTCAATACACGGTTCCCAGTTATGTCAATGCTCACTAGACAAAATATTGCACCAAAATACTCTGCACACATTCAAACATTCACGATACACAGCCACTCACCAGAAGGTACAAGTAGAATCTAACAAACAACTACCATCTTGCCTTTCAAATTATTGTGATAAAGTAATACCATTCAGCTAATGAAAGCACAGGGTAGGTATCACTCTGGTTTGATGTATACTGCAGGTACTGAATAGCCTGCGTAAATATCTGTTCGTTCAGTATTCGTTCAGAGAGAGAGAGAGAGAGAGAGAGAGAGAGAGAGAGAGAGAGAGAGAGAGAGAGAGAGAGAGAGAGAGAGAGAGAGAGAGAGAGAGAGACTTCATGCCAAAGTAAGGAACTGAACTGCGTGTAAACGGTCTTTACGACACTGTGTGTGTGTGTGTAATGTGTGTGTGTGTGTGAGAGAGAGAGAGAGAGAGAGAGAGAGAGAGAGAGAGAGAGAGAGAGAGAGAGAGAGAGAGAGAGAGAGACTTCATGCCAAAGCAAGGAACTGAACTGCATGTAAATGGTCTTTACGACCCTGTGCATTTACCTTGGTCCTCAACCTGGCTATAGCTGAGGCTGATATTCTCGTAGGAGTTTCCAGGACGCTATGGCACAAGGGGACTTGTCGCAGGAGACGTTGGAGACCGTCTGCGGTCGCTCGTCCGGAGAATGGGTGAAGAAGAGCTCCACGCTTCCGTCCAGAGGGAATCGCATGTCTGCGGGAGGAGGAGGGCGACGAATGTGGAAACGGTAGTTAGTGAACTGATACAGGTAAGTTTCTGAAAGAATGACCCACAACAACAGCAATAAAATGATAATGATGGTATCATCACAATTCAATAATAATAGGCAGATACTTATGAGTGGGTGGAGAAGGATGAAAGAAAATAGTAGTTAGTGAACTGACACAGGTAAGTTTTAAAAGAATCACCCACAACAACAACAATAAAATAATAATGATGATATCATTACAATTCAATAATGATAAGCAGACAATTCTGATGAGTAAAGTTTCCTATGAAAAAACACTTACATTTATGGTGTAAACCTTTATAATTTTTTAATCAAGTTAATTTCGAAAACAATGATGATGATTTCATTGTAACAGAATAACAAAAAGTAGACAGTTCTCGACAGAAAAGTTAATCATGAACCCCTACATTTATGGTGTGAACCTTTACATTTCGTTTTACTCTAGTTAATTTGGTCTACCCCTAGGAACTGTCAGGTTTAGAGCATAATAAACCTTATTTTGATGACTCAAAGCACAGGTTCAATATATGGCAACACATTCATGGATTTTTAAGAAACCACAAAGCTGTTGACACTGTTTACACAATCCAAACATGCCCTTTCTGGTAAATTTTTGGAGGTTAGCATCTACTCGTGAAATTAACACTGACCCTGAAAATATTATACCCCGGTATGAATATTACAAAAATCTTGTTGCAGTTACTCCTCCCTGATGAGGCCAATTTTGCTAAGATGGCTGATAACCTTAAATATATAAATTAAAATCACCCAGGTTGAAATGAAAAAGCCACCAGTCTTATCACATATCTGGAGTGATTTCTTAAGTTCTGTAATCAGATAACCTCTGATTTATTATACTGTATAGCTACAGTATAATAAATTTGAATATTTGATTTACATTTGTTCATATACTTATAAAATTAAATAATATTCCACTCCCTACCCTAATATTAAACTTTTTTCTAATTTTTCTCTAGGAAAAGTAAATTTCAGCATTACCCATACTAAGAACTAGAAGCCAATAAAAAAAATTAGGATTTTGGTGTCTTCAGAAACTAATGAGGATTTGGATTCTAGAATTCCAGTCCACATTCCATTTACGATCCAGGCTTTCCAATCATTCCTCCCCAAAAATATCAAGCCATATAGAGAATCATCCCCTTCAGGGGGAGGAGGCCACGTGTTGCAACAAAGCCTCGACCTCCTACAACTCTTCCTCCTCCTCCTCCTCAGTGTATCTCACAAATCTTGTGGTGGATGCTGTGGGTCTCTCATGATCTCTCAAAACAATCTCAACTCATGTTTCCACCTCGGAGGAGATCGGGTTCATTCGACATGCCCGTAACTAGACTCACGGAAATCAAATCTCCATCTGTGGCGTTACTTAATGGAGAATTCTTCCCACACGTGCTCCTGGTTTTACTCTTACTCTCGAACCTAAACTGGTGAATTTGTTTACATCTTCGCGTACCTTACCACAAACCTTTTTATCGTCTTCTTTTACCTCCCTTCCGAGTATGGAGGCTATGCGCGCAACACTGAATGGCAATACGGTACATGTTTTAATGTTGGAAACAATGAAGCCACTGTTTTCCACACAAAGGGTAGGTCAATCTATCAAACATTAAGTATATATTCTTTATTTTCCCGTTGGCGCATCTAGTATACTTGATTTAGCTCCTCTATGATATTTTTGTTATCAAAATATACTTCCTCAATTCTGATCACAACCTTCTCTACTTTTTCCTATCCACACTATTTTCTGAGTAAGACCTTCAATTACCTGAGCAGACTTCAATCTTGATCATTCTTAACAGCACATCATAATGCAGGAATCATTATATTCTCATGGAAGAAGCATAATGTCCCTTGCTTTGTTATAACTGTTAATTCTAAACTGTCCATTTAATTCTAAACTGCCCATAAATTTAAGAACAGACAAATTAGCTGCTTCAAGACTGTATCCTGTATTTTCTTTATTAATCTCAGTACAGTTCAATTCTATATGGAAATGATGATCTTTAATAAGAAGGAAACAAATGCTCCACCAGAATCTGCATTAAGTTGTGACAAGGACCTCGGCTCATTACCTTTCGTAATTTACATTCTAGTTATATGGATCTATCCTAAAGTTATTACCATCATATTTAGTTTGAGTGCCTGGTCCTGTTGGCAAAGTGTTATATCTGACTCTTAATAAGAATTAGGCCATCTTATTCTATCATTAATATCGTTACTGTTATGCTTTAGATAATCTTTTTAACGTGACCTGGTCCTACATCAATATTACTGAGGAGGTTTTGATGACTGATAAAGCACCAGGGCATTCTGAAAAGTCCAGATTCATTGTTACATCAGCTTCATATTTATTCTTAAAAGGCATAATAACTGCAATCCACGATGCTTCACAGAATTATCCTAGGTATATTAGGTAAAAAAATATATTAACTAAGGGTAAAACACAGTGAGGGTGTTCAATCAACTTACAGCATAAATCACAAATGAATCTTGTGTATAAATTTCCTATATCCTCTACAAGAACACTATAATAGTTCTCAGGAAACCATGAGCTGTTCAATGATGCCTTACTATGTGATATGATAACCTCCAGCAATTTCTCACTTCTACAACACTCTCCATAGAGAGTTGTGAAGCTCGTTCATTTATCTTTGGCAAAGGAGAAAGAGTATTCAGGTCAAAAGGAAAGTTACCTGGGTATACAGATGGTACAATGCTTTCTCATGCATGCACAGGAGAGAAATACAAACGACAGTTCCACAGTTCCCTTTAATATGCACAAAACGTTTTAATGGCATCATCAAAATGCCGCGCAGCTATGCATTTTTCACTGAACTATTCCTGGGTAAATTACAGCAGTATCTGGAGAGTGAATACTACCACGGTGGAGCACAGCTTCTAAGCATGTCAGATGCCCCATTCCTCACAGGTGACAAACCCTCATTGGCAAACTAGCATTGGCATTTGAGGAGGATATCTATAATTAACAAAAAAAAAAAAGGCCTCGTTGCTGACTCCAAGATTTGCTGGAAAATTCAAAATAACAGCATCTGGAAATTAAACTGGTGTCGAACTAGAAAATAATGGATGGAACCTAACAGCGACCTTACTGGTAAACACAAATGTATAAATGGAATATAAAATTTAGGTCTAAGGCCTATGAGGCCATTCCACACTGAAAGCAAAATTTAAAGGTGTAATAGGAGGAAATCCTCGCAGCTGCGCTGTGAAGCAATTGTTAGTTGAGGCTGGAGAGTAAGATGGAAGAAAGAGAATATGAACGGGGGTAGAGTAAAAGAGATGAAAGGAGTTGCAGCTAGGGGCCGAAGGGACGCTACAAAGAACCTTAAGTAATGCCTACAGTGAGGTACTTTGACGGCACTACCCCACCACGGGACAGTGACCAAACAAACTTTCAAAATATAGCCCCATATACCAATACTGATGAAAAATACTTAAAAACTACAGGTAATGGTGTATATGCACACCATATACATAACAGATGAAATACACTGAACTAGAAAACTGGAGCCGAATTTTGAAACAAGTATCTTCTGATGTCATTCCTCATTTTGGAATGCTTCACTTCTTTTGCTGTCACAACATCTATCATGTTTTTTTATTAAAACTATTGTGAAACCAGACTTCTATCTAGATACTATTTCAGTCAATGGCCCCTGTGGGCTTATCCCATATGAATAGGGTTCATCTCCTGAATAATAATAATAATAATAATAATAATAATAATAATAATAATAATAATAATAATAATAATAATAATAATAATAATAATAATATGAAATCATGTTAAACAGAATACATCTCCTATCTCAAAATGGAATCATTAGGAGCCCCTAAACAAACACAGGGAATTTTCCCCTTCATTCCTCAAAATGCACTTTTATTTAATTTTCCATTTTCAAGAATGCATCGCCTCAATGTGCTCTAAACAACTTTACTTTATCTTTATAATTAAGCATTGCGAAGCTTTCTTATGAAATTCACTCAGCAATCTACAAAAAAAGATGAATGCCGTGTCTTACATAAGTAAAATATAACAGTCAATATGTATAATTTTATCACATTACATGACATACATAAATTATGTGTTTTGCTTTAGCTATGGCCTTTGAGACTGGGGTTCGACTGGATGTGAGTCAGAAATTTTGTTCTGTGATACTCGTGGTCATGCGTTGATTAGTTCCATATATATATATATATATATATATATATATATATATATATATATATATATATATATATATATATATATATATATATATATATATATATATACAGTATATATATATTTATTATATATAAATATATATATATATATATATATATATATATATATTTATATATACAGTATATATATATATATTTATTATATATAAATATATATATATATATGTGTGTGTGTATGCATATGCAGCATATATACTGTATGTATATACATATATATATATATATATATATATATATATATATATATATATATACTGTAGATATATATACATAATTAAAAACGACACCTACCATTGCAAGCATCATCAAGGTCATGGCGCGTGAACGAGAGGTATTTTTCGGAGACGGCGCACGTGTGGAACTGTATCCTGAAGATGACCTCCCTGGAGGCTGGGATGAGCCTCCTGTGGTACGCCTTGAGCAGGATGTCGCCCCTCAGCTGGACGACCGTCTCGAACACGATCGTCACCTGTCTCATGGTTTCCGTCAGGTTGTAGATTCCGGACGTGAAGATCGGGGTCATGCCTTGGTAAATCTGGAAATTTCAAGCCATTTTAAATAGGGAAAGCTGACATTTTTAACGGTATCAAATAGCTCTTTGGAAAAGGTTAAGAATCGAAGGTAGTGTATAATAAAAACCCACAATTACATAAATAAGTTGCATTATTTATAAAAGAATGCCTTGGTATATCTGGAAATCTGAAGCTATTTTAAAAAGGGAAAGCTGATATATTTAACGGTATCAAATAGCCCTTTGGAAAAGGTTAAGAAGAAAGGCAGTGTGTAATAAAAATCCACAATTATATACCTTGGTACATCTGGGAATTTAAAGCTATTTTAAAAAGGGAAATTGGGATTTTTGACGTATCAAACAGCTCTTTTGCAAATGTTAAGAATCAAAGGTAGAATAGCTAAGAAAGTCCCAATGCAGTGATTAGACTGTTTTATAATAAAAATCCAGAATTGTATAAATAAACTGTATTATTTGTAAAAAGATAAAATCATAGACTTTAATGATACAATTCTCTGATATAATTGTGGATCTTTATAAAAAAAAAAAAACCTTATTATTGAAATGGAAAAATTCTGCAAAATCAACATATTTGAAGTATACATGAAATAAACCATAACATTTCGTATACAAAACTCGAATTGATAGTCGAATGATTTTTTTTCAATACCAAAAATAGTTTCTAAAGTTTAGCAGTACTAAATCTGTTCGCATTACTCTGTTTACGACCAATGATAAGTTCCGAAATACATCATTACGTTACGGCTTTCGGGAAAATGCATCATTTTATCCTCTCTTAAAAACAAACCTAATTACACAGATTCAACCTGTAATGGTCAATTTGAAGGACCGTCTTCGTGGAAAAATAGTTCATGATCTTCATGAACTATTTTTATCATAAAAGCTTTTCATTACATCATGATCAATTGCACTGATTTACCTCATAAAATGACACTAACAAATATGTATCAACTGTAATGAATCTAGAGTTGTCGGCTAGCTCTCTGCTAGGCCCGAGTTCGCGTCTCCGGCCGGCCAATGAAGAATTAGAGGAATTTATTTCTAGTGATAGAAATTCATTTCTCGGTATAATGTGGTTCGGATTCCACAATAAGCTGTAGGTCCCGTTGCTGGGTAACCAATTGGTTCTTAGCCACGTAAAATAAATCTAATCCTTCGGGCCAGCCCTAGGAGAGTTGTTAATCAGCTCAGTGGTCTGATTAAACTAAGGTATACTTAACTTTTTTACCATTCTTATAGTTAATGTCGATGGATTCAAGTCTCTCACATTGGAAGAAATTGTCCTTAAATTAAAGGTAAAATAGGGTGGTAAAAGTGTAAAAGTACTCTTTTGTTTCCACGTAATGTCATTAATTTACTATAAAATTTACATTTCGCTGTCACAGTGGTGTTGAGTTGAATGTTAATATTTGGCACTTCTACAAGAATATGTGAGTAAAATCAGTAACTTAATTTTGTCCCTTTCAATAGGAAAGTATTAAAAAACACCCCAGCATAAGTGTAGGTTTAAATGACGTATCGGAAAGTCAGTATCCACCAAGATGGATCCTTCTTTCGATTTAAGATTCAGATTGGAGAACATGCCCTTAGATAAAAGGTAAATTAAAGTCAACATTCTCCCTTGATGGCAAATACACTTTCTATATATATATATATATATATATATATATATATATATATATATATATATATATATATATACTGTATACATAAATTAATGAGTGATAGCACAAAAGCTAATTTATTTCAAGTTGAGGAAAATTTTTCACTGAGTGGTGATGGGCTGTTTCTAAATTTGCTCAGAATGTAGCCTGATTAAGAGTATGTACGCATAAGTGGTCATTAATCTCCAACACTCTTGATGGCATCACATTCAAGCTGACTGAGTTCCACAAACTGGCGTCACAACAGATATGGTCAACGACTCCAGAAATATCTAAATTGCTATCAACAACTTAGGCAAAAGTCAAATGGAAAATCCTGCTCATTATTCATTAAACATTCAATCAACCCACGCATATTTTATAAATATTTCCACTTCTTATACCCATAAAATTTCATAAAAAAGCAGCTTCATCAAATACTTAATGCCACTTGATCTACATGAAACAGCTGCCTCGAGAAAACTGGAGGGAGTATGATACCCTACTCATTTGGGCACTCAGAAAGAAACACTACTCTGCGGTTCCCAAGAAGGAACATTCAACTGGCAAGTGTTATGCAGTCAAGGGGGACCATACAGACATTATTAAAAACCTAGGTATCATATTTGAGATAAAATTCTAGTGTCCCAATTTCTTTGGTGTATTACTGCAAAGCCACGGGAGACCTTTCTTGGCCATTTCCAACCAACATCCTCTGGTAAATGTCTACTAGACACCCACCACGAGACTTGGCAAGATTCCTTACTACTACTGTGGGGTAGTGTCATCGGAAAAAGTCAAGTTTCATCACTTTACTGACGTTGGAATGTGTGTTTTCTGGGCGAGCCCGACCAGGACGTAAGGTGTACCCTGCTGCGCCACACCTGAGCATGGAAACTTTTTCAAAAGAGGGTTGCTCTTCGGATTGGTCAGTTTAATCATCTAAAAACAAATGACCTCACGCATAACATGATACAAACTGAGTTCTTCAGTCTTCCTTTTCATCAAAGATGAATCGAATGCATTTTTGTTAATCAATGACCTAGCCCTTTTCTCTTCTTTGTATCTCTCCTCATTTACTGCTATGTGGCCTCGGCCTCTATTCTATTGGCATTTCTTTTAAGACTCCATTAATGTACTCTTTTCACAACCTTAGCAGCCTCCATTCTTTCCACAGCTACCATTTGCATCTTTCATAGTTTTTCACTTGTATTTGCAGTTCTCTTCACTATCCCCAACTACAACTGTATAATCTGGAAACATCAACCACTCCACACCCTATACACAACTCACTGTCTTGTTCCACAGCTTTGCACCTATGTCTCCAAAATACCTCTATCACCTTTACTTTTATACAATGGAAGCCTACAACTCACCTACACGTACCTTACGAACCCTAGTCAGCCACTGGATCACATATATCACCATAGTATCTCACTTGAAATCACACACACACACACACACACACACACACACACACACACTATATATATATATATAATATTTATATATATATATATATATATATATATATATATATATATATATATATATATCATATATAATATAATATATATATGTATATATATACATATATATACATATATGACAAAGAAACTACACTCTCTGAACTGAAATACTACCGTACAGAGCAGACAAAGCCAAGAAGGAGAACAAAAAAACTGACTCCCTTTATCCCAAGCGTTGTAATCTCCATCTCTCCCCTCCCCCGTTAGTCCTACAAGATTTCTCCTACTTGACGTAAGAGGGGTGAGACGTAAAATAAGACTATCTTTCTTCCCCCACAATAACTTTCAGACGTATGGGGCCTTCTTCTTTAAGGTAACAGGGAGCATCTTCGTCACAGTGAACTCCTGAACTCTTCTACAAGCAAGGCTGGTCAACCATTCCGAAGTTACGAGCCGTAAACAAAACGAGTGACGGGGTGTTACTTCTTCACCTTCATTAAACACCTTAGGAATTAAAGGAGGGTTTGCGTGTTTATATAGAAAACAAGTAAAAAATGCGCCTTAGTTTCTTCAGCGCAATCGAGTTTTCTTTACAGTGTACAATCAAGGCCACCAAAAACAGATCTCCTTTCGGTGGTCTCAGTATAATGCTGTTTGAGCCGTGGCCCATGAAACTCTCAGCCGGCCGTGGTGGCCTGTGTTGTTGCGTTGCCAGAAGCACGATCATGGCTAACTTTAACCTTAAATAAAATAAAAACTACTGAGGCTGGAGGGCTGCAATTTGGTATATTTGATGATTGGAGGGTGGATGATCAACATACCAATTTGCAGTCCTCTAGCCTCAGTAATTTTTCAGATCTGAGGGAGGACAGAAAAAGTGCGGACGGACAGACAAAGGCCATCGCAATGGTCTTCTTTTACAGAAAACTAAAAATGAGGGATAATTAACTCTTTTTACTAACCTTGACGAAGAGGTGGCAGCCGCCCGTTGGCTCAAAATGTGGGATGCCGTAGAGGGTGAGTGTGTGAAGGTAAAGTGGACTAGAGTTAATACGAATCACCCCAGAGAGCAGACCGGCGAAATACTGCACGTACCTGAAAATAAAAAATTATATTAATACTTCAGTATTTCTGTATGCCACGGGGTCATATCAGCATTTAGTATAGTATGAAGATTCACGAGGCTTAATTTCAATTCCGGAAACTACTTACAGACCTAAAGGAAACTAGAAAAACTAATCATATTCGCCCCATAATTACATTAACTTGAATAACTGGCCATATTAAAAAAACAATTCCATTTGCTAACATACATATTCAGATAAAGAAATAATCCGGGCTATTCCACTGGGTCACATAAGCCATTTAGTGTATTATGAAGATTCAAAAGGCGTAATCGTAATTACTGACAGTACCTGAAGCACTAAGGTAACCATAAAAGCTTCCCACATTCACCTCACGATCCTATTTGCATATTTAGCTTAAGAAATAACCTGGGATATGCCACTGTGTCACCTAAGGAATTGAGTATGGTGTGAAGATTCATATTCCTTAATCGTGATTACTGAAACTACCTAAAGTTTAAGGTAACAAAACAAAACAAAAAAAACTCCCAACATCCACCTCATGATCCCATTTGGCAACACAGGTAAAAAAAAAAAAAAAGATTATAACCCAAGGAAGCTTGCAGTCGAAGCACCCAGACAGACTTTCCAGGGGAGGGAGAAAGCACAGCCTAATAGACCCAGGCGTTCCAGAAGGAACCGAACTGGCAGTAGACGCCCTCTTAAAGGGGATGCAAAGATCAATAATTTACGCGAGAGGAAAATCTCAACATTCTACTCCTACTCCTACTCCTCCCGTCCCTTCCCTTTCCTCCCTCTTCTCTGGCGGCGTGGCTTACTCCGAGGAACAACTCCGATGGGCGACGCTGAATAATAAACAGTCTTTCTAACTTCCTCGTTGCACGAGTGTCTGGTTTCCGGGAAGACTTCGTGAAAACAGTTTCGACTTAAAAAAATAAAATAAAAAAGTCGTTAACGCCATAAAACTGTAGAGGCGACAACAATACTAATAATAATAATAAAACAAACAAATTTACTGAACTGTTGGTGAAAACAGTTTTGATTTTAAAGGAATCGTTAAAGTAATGTAAAGGGAAGGGGACAACGATACTGATATTTGAAAGGCAAAGTCGCTAAGATCATTTCGGAGTTTAGCAGTCGCTCAGCTATATTTTACAACAAATATAAAATCATGCCAGTCCTTTTTCAATATTCTCAACATAGTATGGAAAAATCAATGTCCCCTTTGGTGTGCTTAATCCATGTGAATAGGTTTCATTTACTGAAATAATAATAATAATAATAATAATAATAACAATAATAATAATAATACTATCAAGAAAGATTACTAACTTCTATACTGTGGAGGAAGAAAAGAATTTAATCCAACAAAAAGAGGGGCTAATTTTACAGAACCAGATTTAAACAGTTTGATCTCTCGTAAACTTATTTGCAGAATTTTAAATCCCGAAATATCGGGGGTTGAGAAGTGACGAAAAGTGAAGGAAAGCAGACAGAAAAATAAACAAAAATTCTACCTTGAAGTAGCTGAATTTAAGTAAATTACTACAAAGGGCCCTTTTCAGCAAACATACACATACGATGTCTGGTAGGCGCAGGCATAGTGTAAAGGGCTGAAATATTGGTAAAAAACACAAGAGGAGAGGCAGATTGTACAAAGTCACCGACGAAGAACGGGAACAATGTAGGTGAAAGACCAGAACTGAAAAGAACACTGCAGTTTCCAATACTTCTTGCATGGAGGAGACACAAACACGACTCGTGTGAACAGGGGAACGGGGAGAGATCGTGATTTCTAAAACGAAGGGCATACTGCTTTTTTGTGAGACTGCAGACCTATTCACCATTAAATAATCAAGAGGTATTGAAGCTCAGGAATTTGTAGGCCCAAGGGCATATCAATCCCTGTAACCAATTACTTGACGAAAGACGAAAAACAACGAACATAACTTTAACAAGATTAGGAAGGAAGTCCGCAATCATTAATGGCAGATGACAGGAGAATGTTGAACCTAGAGGACCGCGAAAAGCAAAACTTTTCTCCGTAGCAGACTAGTTCAGGATATCAACTCCTCAAAGGACAGTGTTCCATTCCTTCGCTAAGTTGTGCAGTAATACTGAGCTCAGACATGGGTCGAGGAAAGAGGTGTCAGGAGATGCAAACATCCGCCTCTTGAATGAAAAGGGGAATTTCAGTGGAGAGAGAGAGAGAGAGAGAGAGAGAGAGAGAGAGAGAGAGAGAGAGAGAGAGAGAGAGAGAGAGAGAGAGATTTCCAAAGCACATCTCTACTTGTCTGAAGTAAACACAGTATGTGTTCCCTGTGTTATAACTAAGAGAGAGAGAGAGAGAGAGAGAGAGAGAGAGAGAGAGAGAGGAGAGAGAGAGAGAGAGAGAGAGAGAGAGATTTCCAAAGTACATCTCTACTTGTCTGAATTAATTAAAAACAGTAAGTGTCATCCATGTGTTATAGCTAAGAGAGAGAGAGAGAGAGAGAGAGAGAGAGAGAGAGAGAGAGAGAGAGAGAGAGAGAGAGAGAGAGAGAGAGATTTTCCAAAGTACATCTCTACTTGTCTGAATGAATTAAAAACAGCAAGTGTCATCCATGTGTTATAACAGAGAGAGAGAGAGAGAGAGAGAGAGAGAGAGAGAGAGAGAGAGAGAGAGGCACAAACAGCAACTGCGTCGTATTTGACAACCCAAACACAAAAATCTTGGACATCACCAGGCTAATGGCATTACCCTTGAACCTATCACACTCCCATACTAATTAAACCTAAAAGGGAAAATAACCTTATGAGACAAAAATGTTCCTTGATCTCTAACAACAACAACAAGAAATTCCGGGAAAGGAGGCGAGGTATGATTAATGATTAGTATGGATGAAAGGACAACTGATTACAGGTGCGTGGATTACCTAGTACGACAGTTATGGCAGCTGTTTTCTGGGCGATATCACAGAGCAATTTAATCTAATTTGATATAATTTAATGTGTTTTAATGTCTTCCTTCAGTATTTCCCATTACCTTCTGTTACGTCTTTCAAATGAACACCATATTCTTTGGAAGCTTGGATTTCAAGTTAATGGTCCATGTGGGCTTGTTCCATATGAATGGGTTCATCTTCTGAGTAATAATAATAATAATAATAATAATAATAATAATAATAATAATAATAATAATAATAATAATAATAATAATAATAATAACAGCCTAAATTAATATGGTTCATCTTCAGAATAATAATAATAATAATAATAATAATAATAATAATAATAATAATAATAATAATAATAATAATAATAACAAACCTAAAATGACGGAAACTGCAGCTGTAAAATTTTAGATTTAATACTGAGAAATGACTGAAGGGTCTTTGGTGCAAATCCAAACCTCATAATGATAGAGAGACTTCTGATATGTGACAAGGATTGAAATTAATTCGTAGAAAACCATCACTCCCCGACCACGATTGGTTCCTGAATGAAAAAGCTGAATTTTGATTGGTTCCTGAACTGAACTGCTGTATTGTGATTGGTTCCTGAATTACCAGGATGTATTTTGATTGGCTTCTGAAACATCGATATGGTCCGAGTGCATCATGTAAATACAAATATTCTCTACTTTCAATAATTGGCTTCAATTGTGACTTGGCGTAAGGCTGAAAAGTAATAAGTACATTCAAGCGTACTGATCGGTTGCAAAAATCACCTTCAACAATTTGGAAGTCAAAACAAAACATTAAGAGGTTGCAAATTATATCAAACACTGGATTTACAAAATACTGCTAAATTTTATTCACCGTGTTGGTAGAACCACTACTGAAACATTCAAATATTCGTAACTGAAACGGCCACAGATTTGTTAAATTCTATTGTATGTGTCAACACAGCATCTTACACAGCGTAGTGAAACACTGACAGCATGAGTGGCTTTGAATATTCTTGACATTATATCGGGATAAGAAATTATAGGGGAAAATCCCATATCCAAAAGTGCAAACTACAAGATACAGAAATAGTTCCGTACACTGAATGGAAAGCCGGACTTCAAACTAAACATTCTATACCTAGCAATGAGAGAGGATCTTAGTGACCAAAATTCTAGACCATTCTTTGACCAACAGACGCCAAAATACTATGACACAACTTACCTCTTCTGAGATGGATGGTACAGTTGCCCTATTTTGTCGTCAAAGAAGCGCTTCATGGCGTATCTATCGAGGGCTTGGTCGGTGGATGCACAAATATTACTGTAGTGCATATATGCCGCGATCACCACGCCAAGTTTCTCGTAGCCACCTCTGTGAAATAAATATAACCATTTAGTAAGTATAACATAAAAATCTTTAGTGTAAAATCAGTGTATTCATCTTGTTCATCTATTAACCGACAGTGAAGATTCAACATCAGTTTTATAAAGAGATATAATTTTGAGTCAGACTAACATCGTAAAACAAATACATCAGAGTACACCGAACTTATCAAAAGGCTTTTAATCTCATGCATTCAAAAACTTCAAAACCTAAATTAGTAGTTTCCTTAAAAGCTAAAATAACCTCTTTACTTCAAGAATTTCTTCACACTTTCTGGATAAGGTTATCACAGCAAGCCTTGAATCCTAGTGGGATATGAAAGCAGCAGGTCTCGGGTTCGAATCTCGCCAAGACGGAGACAATTTCCTCATTTATTTGCCACTCGAATTCAGGGGTTGTGGTGACAATATTATTCAGTTTTTAGTAATAAACGTAGACAAACAAGTAAAATAATGTGTCGAAGTTTCTTCAGCGCAATCGAGTTTTCTGTAGAGTATAATCAAGGCCACCGAAAATAGATCTATCTTTCGGTGGTCTCGGTAAATAATTCTGTAAGAGCCGCGGCCCATGAGTCTTTAACCACGGCCCGGTGATGGCATGTCCTATATCGTTGCCGTCCGCACTTTTTCTATCCGCCCTCAGATCTTAAAAACCACCGAGGCTAGAGGGCTGCAATTTGGAATATTTGATGATTGGAGGGTGGATGATCAACATACCAATTTGCAGCCCTCTAGCCTTAGTATTTTTTAAGATCTGAGGGCGGATAGAAAAAGTGCGGACAGAAAAAGTGTGGACGAACAGACAAAACCGGTACAACAAAACTAAAAGTGAGAGGAGGTCGGGGATTTAAAAAAAGATAATTCTGGCACTTAAAAATTGTTGTATATCCCACGAAATTAACCATTATATTTCCATAGAAAAAGCTACAGAGGGTAAAAAAAACTTTACTTTTACAAGGGATAGACTAACATTAGTGGTCTGAATAACTCGCCATATTCTATTCCTGCGAGCAGGAGATGTAATTAGCTTCAAATTGCTTCAGGGAAGACTCGTATTTACCTTCTCAGTTTTCATAGCTTCCATCGCTTTCCCCAAGGTTACAAGACTGATTGATTGACTGAATATAGCTACTAAAACTGGCGTTACAAAACCTAGGTTATTGACGCCGTACTAAATAAAAAAAGGAACAAAGAAAATTAATAAATAACTTTAAAAGTAGTTTCATAAGACAACTATCTACACACACACACACACACACACACACACACACACACACATATATATATATATATATATATATATATATATATATATATATATATATATATATATATATATTATATACTTTATAATCATATCTATTCACATATACTATCCATACATATATTGCATATTTGTACAAGTATCGTGGGAGGCATCCAACATAATCATCTCAGAAATGACTCCTGTATTGGCTGGAGTATTTAAGGCACGGTTTCTGGCACGTGAGTTATTCTAGGTGCCCTATTAGGTTGTCTGAGGACACGTGGTGACCAGAAACGTTCTCATACTGTCGAAAGTGACACAAGGCTCCCTGCTACAGCTTTCCATAGTCTTGAGCTTCAGTTCCCAAGACTAAGAATATGCTCAAGCACTCATGCCTTGCGAACTTGTTTGCTTCAATTTATTTTTATAGATTTAATACATAACTTTGTATTAACTGTTACACATCAGAATTCATACGTATGGTTTTAGTTTTCTCTTGTACTCAGATCTGTCCTTTTCCACATATGAAAGCTGGCACACAGTCAACTCATTCTATCTATCTATCTATCTATCTATATATATATATATATATATATATATATATATATATATATATATATATACATACATATATATATATATGTATATATATATATATAATTTTTATATATATATATAAATATATATGTAATGAGTAAAACCGATACATTTTTCGGAAGGCCCTCATTACAAATGCCTAATCACCCCCAAATGGTAAGGGATTTAAAGGCTGTTTATGTCGGCAGGGGAGAGGGACACTAAACACAGGCCAAAACATTATATATATATATATATATATATATATATATATATATATATATATATATTGTCTTCGTATTGGTTCTTATGATTTCTTGGGATAAAGAGCTCTAAGTCCCTAGACGCATAAATATTATATGCACTGCAAGTTTGGCTTGGAAGGCCACGACCTTGTAAACTATAATGCGTCACACTAAATTCCTAGCGAGAAGCTGCAGGCACGGATCAATTTGAAACAAAAAAAGTATGAACATATTTTCTACGAAACCTTAACAATATCAAGACTGATAAACAAGCTTGAGAGGTTAAATGCAACAAGAACTAAGTATAACGGCTTACTTCTCTTCTCATTTCCCCCACGGAAAAACAATAACAAACGAAACAAAAGAAGGGGCGAGGGAAGAGGGGTAGGGATGATACTGATAATAAGCAGCAGGAAGAGAAGGAGGGAAAGAGAAGTGAGGGAGAAGGTCACGTGGAGGTGGTACGGGGTAGAGGGAAGG
>JANJGK010008700.1:5000-25305 GCA_039081455.1 Macrobrachium rosenbergii
CTTTGTAATTAGTCCAGCGATCAATCAAAATATCGGAATTACAATTTACTCCTGTCATATGTTTACGAATTCTAGCTGAAGCAGCAAAGAAGATTCGCCATCTCTTTTTGAAAATTTTTTTGTTTGACATCTTCATTGACATTAGTTTTGTTTTTTTATTGTGCAGATGGAAACGTGAGTAACTATATTTAATGTGTGCGTGCGTTCCGGTGTAGAAGCATATGCCTTTTTGCATTTTTATCTTTAAAATTTCATCTTTCATTCATCATTTAGTCTTAGTGCTTTGTCTATGGCCTAGACCTGGTACTCCATTTCATTTTAATCCTTCGGGCCGGCCCTATGACAGCCATTAATCAGCTCAGTCGTCTGGTTAAACTATTTTAATAATAATAATAATAATAATAATAATAATAATAATAATAATAAAAATAATAATAATAATAATAATAATAATGGGTCCACAATAATATTCAATGATGAACTACGTTAATTTTATAAAAAAAGTTACAAGATGAAGATGAACCCAACAGGGTTCGAAAGCTCTTGTAACTTTTTTTTTTTTTTTATAAAATCAACATAATACATCACTGAATATTATTGTGGACCTGATCTACAGTACATTCCATTCTCGATCTAGAGGAGAAAGTCCCAACAATAGTAATAAGAGCTGATATTATTTTGTTGTTATAAGACAAGAACAACCATCGTTATACCCGACGTTTGAGCGAGAGGTTCTAGAAAATGGCCAAGGCTACTTTCAAGGGTACTGTCCATTAGCAGAACTGGATCGGCACTTGGTTGTCAAGTAATGTCGGTTTATTCTGAGGCGTGACGTAGTGTCTACGAGCACGAGGGAAGCACAATGCAAAGGTCATCGTTAGCAGAAAACGGCTGTGTTTAGACGTCCCCTGGTGGGCTGTAAAATCATTCTGTAACCACAGTTTTGAATTCATCCCCTCAGCGAAGAGTACGTTTTAAATAACATAAGAGATAATTCGGTCAGTTACAAAAAACATGTTTGCGTATCAATGCAATGATATTTTGCATATCCCTCATTTCAGAAATTGCTCTGTCTTTTCCGGGCTCAGACCAATTAATTACTAAATTTATATTTGTAAATATATTATGATGTATACACAACATTACAAACTGTAAGAATCGTAAATGTAATTTTCTTAATAAAATAAAAAAAATTCATTCTGGTAATATACTACAGTCTCATCTCCATTACACTCTCTCTTTCTCCTTCTATATCTCTGTCTCTCTCGCATACACAAACACACACACACACACACACACACACACACACACTTTTCCTCCGCAGCCTCTCCCCTACCAGTCGGCAAACATAGCAACCACACTAAGATATGATTACCTATCCTAAATTCATTACTTATTCAACTCCGCCACTATTCATTCTCCGATTATTTTTCCACGACGTCTGACAGCAGCGACTGTGTGCGCTCGCCCTTCGTATTCTCTCTCTCTCTCTCTCTCTCTCTCTCTCTCTCTCTCTCTCTCTCTCACTTTACGCTGGTAATACTACGCTTGAACCCAGAGACAATTATGGTGCACGTACCATTATCGTGCGAAGTATGTTACAATTGTTCGTGAGTGGCGAGTAGAAATGGTACTTATGTACTCTTGCTTGTATTTTAGTTTATCACAGGATATGCTCTCTCTCTCTCTCTCTCTCTCTCTCTCTCTCTCTCTCTCTCTCTCTCTCTCTCTATATATATATATATATATATATATATATATATATGATATATATGTATATATGTATATATAAATATATATATATATATATATATATATATATATATATATATATATATATATATATATATATATATATATATATATATATATTTTAGATCACTGAGCTATATGTACTGTATATATATATATATATATATATATATATATATATATATATATATATATATATATATATATATATATATATATATATATATATATATATATATATATATATATATATATATATATATGAAAGTATGCATATATAAAAAAACCATAAATGAGTGAGAGTAGCTCTTTCATTTAAAGTCTCATCATAACGAAAGTTCTGAAGCACCACTTTTGTCACTGCTGTGTCGATTTCCCTCTCTTGACCATCCACCTAAAATTAGGCAATATTTTTTCACAACCCAATTCACATACAGCATATCATGGATGGCTTTCAAAATGTTTTTAAGTATGCGTTGAGTTGATTACTAATATACCTAGGTCAGGGATATCCATCCATTCAATTGTCAAATTATTATTTGAAAAACAAATACTGTGGTAGATCAAGTTCTGCCGAAACTGAATGTGAAGATCCCTTGGAGTAAGTATCCGTGACGTAGCGGTGAATGTGGAAATCTGTCCTTATTAGAAATTCTAGGATGTTTTGGATAATTTCCACTGATATATTACTTTACTTCTAAATTCTCACTGAGGAAAATGCATTACTACGATCTCGTTTCTAGAACGGACAAATAAAACAATGGACGGTCTCACCTTTGTTTACAAATTGCATTATTTTCCCATTCTTGATCGACAAGTCGGTACTGATAAATGACTATTGCCTTTTGCTTAAGCACCTGTGAGTAACGAATTACTGCCCAGTAATTTCAGCCAATCATTTCCATGGTCATTAGTTATGCTCCATTGAACAGAAAATACGAATGCAGTGCGTCTTTAACACCTGCGTTTAATACCGTTGATTTAAGTTATTGATTTGCAATTACGTGTTGCACCGATATAATACTTCAGTATAGTTACTCTTATAAGAAGCATTTTTATGATAAGAAGGAAAAATAATTAAAAAAACTACTTTATCAGTTGTTCAACGGAATCTTAGGGGCCAGCGTGATAAAATAAGGAGAAAGGTAAATGAAGTACAATAAAAAAAAAGAGTGGGGCAGTCCCACCAGGAGGTCATAATTATGAGTCTCGACATTCCAAAGGTAATGCAACATGAATGGAAATGGGATTTTTGTCGTGGTAAGTAAATACACAATAACAGGGTATAAATATCTCGGAGGATCATAAGGAAAACCAGCATCTGGATACAATTTAGGGAGACAAGAGTAAGAATTTTCTTGAGACAGACAAAATGGAAGTCTATGTGTACTTTCTAAAACACTTAAATGCTTTTACTTTAGAATATGAAATATTAATAATTCAGTTACAAATGTAAATGTATATATATACTGTACATATATGATAATAATAATAATAATAATAATAATAATAATAATAATAATAATAATAATAATAATAATAATAATAATAATATGTATAAATAGTTGTAAACTGAATTATTGATATTTCATATTCGAAAACAGAAGCATCTAAATGTTATAGAAGGTAACAATTCAGTTACAACTACTGCATATATACTCGTATATATATATATATATATATATATATATATATATATATATATATATATATATATATATATATATATACACACTGTATATATATACATATACAGAAAGCCATTCTTCATAGGAATTCATTACCGTTCTTATAAAAACATTTATGTCAGTCCTGAAAGAACTATGCCTAACATAAAAAAGATTCTCCTTATCTACCTTCAACGTATATCATAAACAGAAAAAGATAAAAAAAATAAATAAAAAAAGGAAGACTTAGTCAAAACGTGAAAAGATTCTCTTTATCTACCTCCAACGCACACCATGACCAGAAGAAGACAAATAAAGAACAAAAACTCAGTCAAAAGAACCATCTCTCGCAACCTCAAGACTCTCCCTGATTGGTCAGTAGTCCAGAACTCGGAGTTCCCTTGAATCGAACTCCAATCTTGGACAAGACTGACCGTCGGTGTTTACATCTTGCAATATGAATGCAGCCGCAAGTTGGTCTTCCTGAGGAACTGCCTACCTACCTACCTACCTACCTACCTACCTCTCAGAAGCTGTGGCTGTGGCTGTGGATAGTCACTTACACTGTGACTTGTGGTTAGTCACTTACGACCCGACGCTGAAAAGGAAATGGCCGGTAGTCACCACCGTCGCTTGGATCATGAGGTCATGAATGAATGAGGTTGCTTCTAGAAGGTTATCTGATGCAGTTTCGTCGGTTTGGTAATGTATATACAGTATGTATTTATGTATATATACAGTATATATATATATGTATATATATATATATATATATACATATATATATATATATATATATATATATATATAATCATGAAGCTACAAATGTCGCTTAATATCAAATTCGCGCTACCTCGGGAATATCTCCGATGGAGAATTATCGACATTTGTAGCTTCATGATTGTATATAAATCACGGTGTGATAAAAAATTTCATATATATATATATATATTGTATATATATAAAGAGTGCTTTATTTTCATATACAGGTAAGAGCAATCGCTTGGATATATTTGGCTAAAAAAAATAATTGGAACTTTTATCACTTGATTTACAAGAATAAGAGTTTATACGCTTACACACACGCACATACACACACGCACACACACACACACACACATATATATATATATATATATATATATATATATATATATATATATATATATGTATGTATATATATATATACATATATATATATATATATATATATATATATATATATATATATATATATATATATATATATATATATATATATAATGTATAAACTCTTAATCTTGTATTTCGCAAGGTGACATTTTCAATTCACTTTATATCCAGGTATATCCAATCGCTTGTTCTAATCATCTTGTAAGTCATAAGATTATAGCACACTTAATGCAATTTTAGTCTGAAATTTGATATCTATTTCTTTTCCTACTACTTTTCCCCCAGTGTTGCAAAGCTAATAAACTCGCATAATTGCTAATTAATAGAAGAGATCTTTAAATTATTCTCGACCGAAATTAGTCCTAATTTTCTCTCAGCAGTTAATTATATCTTCAAGCGTTTCTGTCTAATTGATAATATATTACAGCTCCACAAAAAAATGATACGTAACGTAGGGCAATTAAATGCGTAATATTTGCGAATTAAATACGTTGCATACGACAGTTAAATACATACCACACGACAATTGAAACAGTAAGAATTCAACCCGCCACTAACTCTTACACGTCGCGGCACGACCGCGACCTCCCTGAATATCAAAAACAACACAATCCCCGGATCCGGCGCCATAAAATTTTAAAGAATTCGAGATACTTGCGTTGTATAAGCACCATAAAGTTTTTCTCCCCCCCTTTCTCTCTTTCTTCCTGTCCTCTTTTTCTCTCTCTCCTCACAGTTCAAATGTAATCTCGTCACCGGGTCCCTGGAGAAATCTGGGGGAGTGGGGGAGGACTGGGCCCAACACCCCTAGGGGACATCTTAATCTGGTTGGCAAACGCAGCCTCTCTCTCTCTCTCTCTCTCTCTCTCTCTCTCTCTTGTCTTGCTCGCTCTCTCTCTCTCTCTCTCTCCTTGACAGACTCTACCAGCCACCTAAGTGTGAATTCTTGAGTCTTTTATTCGTCTGAATGTCTCACATGAATTCTAGCATAATTCTTTGTAATATCACATACTTTTTAATGCATTCTTTTCAAAGCCAAATTATGGGTAAATTTGTACTGCTATTCACATATACTTTTTAATGCATTAATCTAAAAGCCAGTTTATGGGGAAATTTGTACTAGTATACAAACGTGAATTAAAATTTAATTTGTATATTGCTCTCTGATGTGAGCCAAGCTGATATGACTTAAGCATAAGGTAGTGTCACACATGATAATGTGTTCTGTGATTTATGTGATTGTAGTTTAAAGATAGCTCGTGAGTGGAATAGGCAAGAGACAAGCCATTGTTGGTCGTACAATGTTCTAGACATCAAACATTTACCGCCCCTCTCAACCTAGGCTAGGACCAGGGAGAACTAGGCAGTGGCTGCTGAGGAAACAGCAGGTAGACCTATGGGCTCCCGAAACACCTTATCCTTTGCTCACAGGGACAGTAAGGTTGTATTGCCAGTGAAACTTAATCAAGTCATAAGTGTGGGTTGAACTCTGGACCACTATAATGTGAAGTCCAAGCAAAGCCCACTGAGCTACCAAGTGAGTATTGTGGTAGTAACGACTTTCCGTGATCTGTACACGTCAGCCGATGGTAGAGCCACAGTTAAATTTGCATTGAATGGAGATTTCATGACGTTGAAACACATTACGGTAACTGCTTCCCCTGTTATTATTTGTGGTTTAAGTAAATGCTGTTATATATGTATGAATATATGTACATATGTATATATACACACACTTATATATACATAAATATTTATATATGTATATATTTATTTATTCGTGTATTTATTCATTTATACATTTTTAATTACCGCAATCCGAACCAGCCTGACATAACTGCAAAATTTCCTGGCTGTATGTAACTCTACAGATAATACCAAAATTTGTCCCTTTGTGGTAGACGAACAAAAACAGAGATATTTAGCATTTGCAGCGAAAGCCAGCCATTTTCGAAGCAGTTTTGAAGAACTCGAGTAGATCTATCCTCTCCCTAATACCTTGTTGGGCAGGTCCATACACTGGTCACCCACAATTAACTCGATTCTTTAATATTTTTGGATTCGGTTTCCACTAAAGGCAAGAAACACGAATTTCGAAAATGAAATGAAGAATTCTCTGTGATAACTGACGTAACTGTATATTCTTTAAGTTATCTATAAGTTGCGAATTCTTTTTAGAATTACATTAATTGAAAAATGAAATTTTCTATGAACTGAATAAAAAACTTAGTGGACTGATTGATTCCCTTATGGCTACTAAAACTGGAGTCACAACATCTAGGTTATTGACGCCGAACTTATAGGAAATGTACAACAGTTTTTTCTTTGCGGATCTGTAAAAAACACCATTGTACATTTACATAAACGTAGCAGTCAAAGAAGCAATTAACATATGACTTGAAAGGCTCTTAATCCACAATAGGATTTGAGCCAAATGTTTCACTGGAAATTGGAAAGCTCCCTATGTAAATTTGGTATGTTGTCAAAGAGACAATTAACATAAGACTTGAAAGGCTCTCAATCCACAATAGGATTTGGACCAAATGTTTCACTGAAAATTTTAAAGCTCCCTATGCATATATTAGTACATCCAAACAGCAGTAGTATTGTTGATTGTGTCTATCAGAAAAAAAATAGTTATCGGCAGATGTGGTACAGTTAGACTTAAAGGAATTGGAGATTTCTCTGAGAAGTTTTCCTTAAAGGGGAAAAAAATGACAAAAAATACAAAAAATAAAAGACGGTTATATACTGAACCACTAGTCTCTTGTGGAAATAAAACGAGAATATAAAATAGCCTGGAGATACAAAAGGATACAAACAAATGAATTGCTTTGATTACCACTTCATTTTACGAGAACTTGATAGAATTCCTCCCAATATGAAGTTGGCCTTTGAAACAGGGCTACATGAAATTCTACAGATCTCTGTAGAGCATTCCTGGAAGTGGGACTCCTGCAAGAAATTACTGCAGTACTTTTCAGTAACAGAGTTCTTGCAGTAAATGACTTGCACCCTTGTCATTAAGAGAGAAATTACACTTCGTTTTCTTTAATGTTAATTTTCAATGACTGGTGGCACCAATTAAAGAAAGAAGTTTATTGCTTGCGTGATATGCTGTTTCTTTCTTTTTATTTTCGAGTTTTTTCTTTTTTATGCTGTCTTTATTATTGTTACTGTTAATCACTTTTTTTTACGTGAGATAATGTCTTACTCCTGAATTTAGATCAGAATAAAAAAATGGTTTCAGAATATAAATTTCTTATTAGTAGTAGTAGTAGTAGTATTAGTAGTAGGGGCTTGCCTTTGAAACGGCTCCGTCCTTCCCTCCTTCCTCCTCCTCCTCCTCCTCCTCCTCCTCCTCCTCCTCCTCTCACTCCTCATCCTTTCATTCTTTCCGTAATGCGGCTTTTTCTTCTCACGCTCTCTCTCTCTCTCTCTCTCTCTCTCTCTCTCTCTCTCTCTCTCTCTCTCTCTCTCTCACCTCCTAATCTTCTTCTCGTTATTCATGCCATACTGTCTTACTCATGAGTTAGATCAGAATAAAAAAAAATGGTTTTGGGATATAAATTTCTTAGTAGTAGCAGTGGGGATTTTTCTTTGAAACGGCTCTCTTCTTCCTCCTTCGTCTCCTCCTCCTCCTCTTCTCACTCCTCATCCTTTCATTCCTTCCGTAATGCGGCTTTTCCCTCTCTCTCTCTCTCTCTCTCTCTCTCTCTCTCTCTCTCTCTCTCTCTCTCTCCCACCTCGTAATCTTCTTCTCCTTGTTATTCCACATCTCTCCCGCACTGCGTCTCCCAGCAGCAGCAGCCGCCAGCCAGCCTCCTCCCTCAGCCGGATCCGGGAATCGGTAACAGCGACATAATCTGACAGAGGTAACAATGGCGGCCCGATTCCTGAAATTGAAGAGCGAGTTTTAAGGAGGACGGTGAAAAGGCGCGCGACCCATCGGTGCCAGATTGATTTCGATAACAGACAAACAAATGGCAGAGAGAGAGACATGACTGCGCATACAGAAGGCACACGAACCACCCTCCCCCCACCCCCACCTCCGCCTCCACCCACCCCCGGGGGGCTGGGGGGGGGGGACTAGCTACAGACGACGACACATTTGAGATTAAAAGGTTTCAAATACCATCCTCCATCGAAGGTTTTTTTCCCCCCTCTCGCGTTGAGGTCGTTGCTTTTTTTTTTTTTTACTTTTTGTTTTTGGTTTTTCTCTCCCTTTTTACTTTCCTCCTCTGGTCCTCCTTACTGCCTATTCGCCGTTGGCCCCTCCCATTCTTTCTCTCTTTCTCTTTTTCTCTTTCTAATTCTCTGTCTGTTTCTTTCTGTCTCTTTCTGCTTCTCTCTCTGTCTGTCTGTCTGTCTCTGTTTCTTTCTGTCTCTTTCTGCATCTCGCTCTCTGTCTGTCTGTGTCTGTCTGTCTGTCTGTCACACTCCCTGTCTATTTGTCTGTCAGTCTCTCTGTCTGTTTCTATCTGTTTCTCTCCGTCTGTCTGTTAACCTCTGGCTCTCTCTGTCTCTCGCTCTCTGTTTATCTGTCTCTGTCTGTCTGTCTGTCTGTCTCTCTCTCTGCCTGTTAACCTCTGGCTCTCTCTGTCTCGCGCTCTCTGTTTATCTGTCTGTCTGTCTGTCTGTCTCTTTGTCTGTTAACCTCTGCATGGCTCTCTCCGTCTCTCTCTCTCTCTCTCTCTCTCTCTCTCTCTCTCTCTCTCTCTCTCTCTCCTTCGAGTTCTTCCCCGTCTTCGCCTTCCTTAACGTGGACCCTGTAATGACACCCTCTTTAACTTCTGTTGCAAACGGTTGCAGCAAAGTGCCCTTTCTTTTCCCTTCCTTCCCAGTTGCATGCAGCAGTATCACCCGAGTCGGAATCAATGAACCGTGCTTGACTGCCATGATACATTTCTCGAGGAATCATACCTATTACGCCACTGCATGGCTGCAATCCATTACCTTTATTTACAGGGAAGGGAAATCGGTAAGTGGACGTGTCTCCCCGTTCGTGTTTTTGCGCCTTTAAGAGTCCGTCTGACTTCGCTGTCTCTTTCCGTTTTTTCTTTTTTTTTTTTCTTGGAATTACTGTCCATTACTTAAATCAGCTTTGCTGTAATTTGCGAGCTATTTTCGATGCGTGTGCTTTTGTGCTTTGTCCGAAAATAATCAGAAACTTGAAATGGCCGGATAACAAGATATAACAAGCACGAGATCCTCTGAATGAGAAAATGGACATTGTTAGTGTCTGTTATTAAGCAACTCCTCTAATAACCGGCACTTATCCTTAAGGGAGACGAAACTTCTTTAATTTAATTTTTTTTTTATATCTTGTCACTAAACCAAAATTATTAATCAATCATGCATTCAAGTTTTTAGCGGCAAATAAACATTACCAAAAATGTCAACGTTGGCCTAAGCCTTTAAAAGGTTAATTTTATCCTTTTTTAAGGGGGTGGGGGGAACTTTTCTTAGTATTTATAATCCTTAGATCGTATAGGATCCTTCTCGAGAGAAGGATACAAAACCTTCTTCGATCCTAAGACTCAGGTGATTGCAATAGTAAGTAAAATAGGATCTTGCTTTACTGCGTTTGAAGAATTCTCTCTCTGACCCCAGAAGGTTTAATCTTATTAATGGCGGGTCATATTTCTCGAAGGACCCCAAGGGCTTCATTTGTTGTAGCTCTTGATTTTCTTAAAGCATTTGGCAGAGTTGGCATAGGTCTGTGTTAGGTGAAATCTTTGCTTGTGGCTTTAATCCATCCCTTTGTATTAGATTAATATTATATATATATATATATATATATATATATATATATATATATATATATATATATATATATATATATATATATACACACATGCATTTGCATTTCCATTTATATATATATATATGTAAATATATATATATATATATATATATATATATATATATATATATATATATACATATACACACACATATATATATATATATATATATATATATATATATATATATATATATATATATATATATGTGTGTGTGTGTGTAAATATAAAAATATGTATATATACACACATATGTATAATATATAAATATACACACACATATATATACAGTATATATATATATATACACATACGAGTATTGCCTAACCTACATTTTCGTTACAAGGCAATGCCCATTAGTTACAGCAATCCCAGTCCTGAGACAACAGTCCGTTACATTCCAAGGCAAGTTAATTCTCTAACTGGCAACTCCTTGGTATTATATGCATCCATCAACATTTAACACTTTATTTTATACCCCTGGGTTCCCAACATACGTCAAAGAGGTACCCTGGCGGATAGAAAGTTAGTTAAACATAATTCTGTAATGAGGTTTACAAGAGGAACGTTCTAGTAGAACAATCTCTAGTCTGATTTAGATCTTAAAGCTATTTTAACCGTGAGTAACCAACATCTCACTTTAGAGTATATACTGTTAATTCACAGCTTTACGATTCTGAGTCATTTGCATTACGACCCTCCTTCGAAAAGAGCTACTCGGTGACATTAAATTTGACAGCATTGACCCAGTAAGAATCCCAAGTGCGCAATGTAATTTATTCTCGTAATTATCAGTCAGGGCATTATAATCACGTGCAAGTGCCACGCTATTCTGAATAAACATGTACTTTCTTTTCACCAGAATGAGCGTATTAGCGAAGACTTGTTTTATTGCTTTGGATTGGTTGACGATTTGCATAGGAATATGCTGTATGAATATTTGTTAATTAGAATAGTTTTGGAATGACAATATCAACATTTTGTTATATCTCTTTCTTTGATTACTTGTGCAAGAGGCGATGGTCATGATGGAATGTGAAGTTCAACGTCATTTCCATTTCCTCTCCTTTTTTTTTTGTAAACATAAAAAAGTCTGAATGGCCCAAAAATGATTTCATTTGCCGCGGTGGACGGTAGTAGTTATTACAAGCTCCTATCTCTCTCTCTCTCTCTCTCTCTCTCTCTCTCTCTCTCTCTCTCTCTCTCTCTCTCTATGTATAGATATATATATATATATATATATATATATATATATATATATATATATATATATATATATATATATATATATTTATATATACACCTATATATACGATATGTATATTTATTTATATATACATATATACAGTATGTACTAATAAAGACAAAATCCACGAAGGAAAGAGAAACAATGGAATGCTGCAAGGCCTTTCGACTTATAGTTTTTTATATATTCATCACGTTCCATATTTTCGTGATTCAGTTATACATATATGTGCATACTGTATAATATAAATAATATAAATATTTATAATATATAATTATGATATATATTATACTCGTATATGTGTGTATGTGCGTGTGTGTGTGTGTGTATGTGTGTATAGGATCTGCTGGATACAATCGCCAGATCCGTGTGCATTAAAAGGAAAATATGCAGCGACTCTTAATTTCTCTGTTCCCTAATACAACTAGTAACGTCTGCTACACAAAACCTGAAATCTGGCTTTGGGAGGTAATAACTCTCCCCAAAATCAGGTTTCTAAACCGGGTGCTGATATCAAATATGTGTTTTCATGTATACAACGCGATAACAAACATGAAATTTAAATGCTCTAGAACCTACAGCATTTAAATTTTTTACATACTTATCCTCAGATTATGGCCTCCTGCATTCTGCTACGTGGCCCACCAGGGGGCCATGGCCCCAGTTTGGGAACTGCTGCCCAGATCGACGATACTTAAAAAATAGCGTGGATGAAAACAGTCTTGTGGAATCATTATGTAACGCACTGATGTCAAAAGAGAATTTTAGAATTCAATAAAATCACTTAAAAATAAAGGGAAATATATAAAAATAAAGAAATCTAAGTAAAAGATGATACATAACAAATGAAATGGTAGATAAAAATAATACACAAACAATCCATTCATTTCCTTTAGAAGCTACAACGAAAAAATCTTAACGACATATTAGATGGAACCAAAGCATTGATGGCCTAGATGAAAAATTTACGGAAGACATTATAAGTATAACCAAAGCATAACAATTTGGCCGTGAAAGAAACCTCTTGTTGATGCCCGCTTTGATAAGAAAATTGCCAGTTTTTGGATGAGGAGAGAAAATATGACTGGAAATCAGAGTATCCGATTTCCAGAATCTAAGTTTATACTTGATTAATGCAAAAGTAAGTGGGAATAACTAGGAAGTGACATAAAGCTCATTAAGGACAATCATCAAGGAATAGAAACAACAAATAACAAGTATAAAATGCTCCGAAGTTTCTTCGGCGCAATCGAGTTTTCTGTACAGGCGCTACAGCGTATAACCAAGGCCACCGAAAATAGATTTATCTTTTGGTGGACTCGGTATAATGCTGTTTGAGTAGCGGCCCATGAAACTTTAACCACGGCCTGGTGGTTGTCTATCCTAAATCGTTGCCAAAAGCACGATTATGGCTAACTTTAACCTTAAATAAAATAAAAAAAACTACTGAGGCTAGAGGGTTGCAATTTGGTATGTTTGATGACTGGAGGGTGGATGGTGAACATGCCAATTAATTTGCAGCCCTCTAGCCTCAGTAATTTTTAAGACCTGAGGGCGGACAGAAAAAGTGCGGACAGAAAAAGTGCGGACGGACAGACGAAGCCGGCACAACAGTTTTCTTTACAGAAAACAAATAAAACAGAGTTGCTCTGAAAGTTCAGACGCAAAAGAGTAGAAATAAATAAGCGAAAGGCTGAATATCCTGCATGGAGAGACAGGTGAGTCATCTCCTTTCCCATTAAAACCTAAAGAAGACATAACCAAATGATAGCTTCGCTTATGCAAATATAAGCTGAAAGAAATAATCAACCCTCTGAAGCAGAATAATAAAAAAAAAAAAAACTTCCGCAGAAATATTTCACCATCTAAAGCACGATAACCACCGGATCTTCCGTGTACTTTCCACTTTTAAATAATCAGGTCCACGGACCTGAAATGTGTAATTAGAACACATTTGCATGCGCTACTCCCATCGTCGATTAATTTTTCACTCCAATGGAGCTTAACTCGCGTTTAAAAAAAAAAAAACTCGATTATTACATAATGAAGACAATCTCGAAACGCCGTTAAGCGAAGACGCTTACTCGATATTTCAGCGTAGGACAACAGCTCTGCATCAGAGATTCACGTAATCGGGAACTTAAAATCGCCTCCCGCATGCGACGCGTTCGTTTTTCAATCGCTAATCAATGTGATTCCCAATCGCCCTGATATATAGAACGGTAATCTTCAATAGCCCATCGCCAGGAATTCGAAGCACGGAATAGAGAGAGGGAGCCGGGGGGTGTGGGGTGGGTGGCGGGGAAATAAGCATATTACGTAACGATTTATCGAAACATTATGTCGCGGGCTTATCACTTCTTGTGTACTACATATAATTAATGCGCATGAAGCGATATTGAAAAAGGAGTAAATGGCTGTTGATGAAAGGAAAGTTTTTTTTTTCTCTCTCTCTCTTTCTCTTTCTCTTTCTCTCTCTCTCTCTCTCTCTCTCTCTTTCTTTGTTTGAGTTGTCTTCCAGAAAATGCGAAGCCGAGAATTACTGGCATCGATATTGGCAATCATACTTTATTTGGGAAACAGCAAGACAGAAGTGTTTGTGAAAAGCTATGTCTCGCACCATGACTGTGCCTGGGCGTAAAATACATACACATACACACACAAACACAGACGCAGTCAGGCACAAACACACACACACTGATATATATATATATAATATATATATATATATATACACATATATATATGTATATATATATATATGTATATATATATATATATATATATATATATATATATATATATATATATATATATATATATATGCATATATATAATATGTATCTTTCCATTTTATAGTCACACCATTCCAAGTTCTTTTTTGTGAGATTATCCATAATCCCTTTATCGAAAAGATCTTTTATAATACTAGGCAATATTTTTAAAACATCACTTTATACATCAAACAATTATCACTTATTAACTTTTTGTTTGCTAATGGAATACCGACTCATCCTGACTTGAATCTGAGTCAAGGCAAGAAAAGTTTTTTTTTTTAACGTTCTACCAACAGCGCAATCATTTGTACAACACAAAGCCTTTAAAACCCAATATTCTTCAGAAACTTCTAAAGTGACTTCTTCGTTCAGTGTACACTCGCAATCAATTCTCGATGCTTTCATCTTCAGTAATCTATACTCGGATATATAACCACGTGGAATTGGCCCGTGAATACTGGATAATCCATACCTGAATGATACCTGTATAAAATATTGGACGATGAATTACAGCCGACGTATGACAGGGTTGGGAGAGCCTGACAAATTTTTTTCGTGACTGGTATGCAAATATCTGGTCCGTGAAAATGGATTTGGGGAGCTGATTTTTTAAAATAAAGCGTGTTTTTCGCTTATCTAGATAAAAGGTGGATTATTGGGGATACAGCATAATTGTTATTTATAGGGTTGTGACGTCATCGTAGGTGAAACAAGATGGCCTCTGTCGATTAACTTGAAAAAAGTCATAATTACCGGAATGTATTTTACTGTAATCTAATAGTGTTCTGTTAAGTTGGAAAAGGTTCATAAAAGCACTATTTACACGACGCGATTATATATCTTGATTAAAAACTTCTGTAATCCTGATTAGGATTACAGAAGTCTGTTAATTATTTCAACGAAATATATAATGGTTTTTAAACTTCGCAGTACTTACATGCACGGTAAAAACAAACATCTGAATCAATAAACTTCAGTAATCTCGATCAGAATTACAGAATTTTGTTAATAGAAATATATGGATGTTTTTGTCGCGTAAATAGTGTTTTCACGGGACCTTTAAACTTCATAATATTTACATAACCTCCTACCTCATTTACCCACTAACTCCCGATATGTCAAGAAACGTCCCAACAACTTGATAAAATCCTACGAATATAGATATGCAGAGAGAGAGAGAGAGAGAGAGAGAGAGAGAGAGAGAGAGAGAGAGAGAGAGAGAGAGAGTGTCAATCGGCTCCCCAGCAGCTGATATGCAAATGAGGGCAAGGTTGTATTAGCCTGAACGGGGGACCCTAGTCAATAATTACCTCTATTGATGTCACCTCTGTGAATTGATTACTCTCTCTTGTCACTCTCAACCAACCAATTAGGCGAAGTGGAGCGTTATCTCAACTCTATTTGTGTGTGTGTGTGTGTGTGTGTGTGAGAGAGAGAGAGAGAGAGAGAGAGAGAGAGAGAGAGAGAGTATATGTAATTTCAAAAGGGGTTATGCTTCGCTAGCCATCTCGTAATTTGTATATGCCTGTCGGTTGCAATTTTACCATATATTTCGTGTTATGGCTTTTCACGAAAATTATTTGAGAGATGAACCAATGAATGCAAGGTATTTTTTTATAGTTGCTTTTTATCTTTTATTATAAAAACAACAGTATTTGTATAGATAATATACAATATTACATATAATCTCAATAGCACTAATAACTAATACAAAGTTAATCAAGTAATTTTTATGGTTGCTAAGTCGAATACTGCGTGATGTTTTTATTATTTTTACTTATCTTACTTCAAAACGGAGGTGGTATTTCTTTCCAGCACTGATGATTATGCTCGTCAAGTTTCGTGATTTTTCATCGTTGGCATTATTGGGCTTTTGTCATTTTGCTCACTTTCAGATTTTGAGTAATATTGTCAAAATATAAAAAATCAGATAATTATGTTTGGCTGTGATAAGGGAGGATTCAAGCTAGAAAAGATTTAGCTTGGCAAATTAGCCAAATTTCGAGTTCTAAAAACACATCTCTTATTTAAAAGATTGGTTATCAATGACACCTGAAGGATTCTCTGATAAGTGTACTAAAATTTACTACTTCTACGGTACTATACTTTTGTTTTTCAGTCTCTTATAGAAAAAGATATACTAACAGTCAGCATTCTATTACATTTTTTTATAACGATTTAAAGCCCCATCACTAACTCTGTTTTCATCATTGTTTAAAAATAGACATCACTTTATTATCTAATTTTTGTTCTTCTATTTCTGTTTATTTTTCTGTAGCTCTCCTTCGTAAACCTCAGTGGTGACATAGCCTAATATCCTTGTATTTATTTGTTCTTCACAGACCATTTGTAGAAAGAAATAATCTTCAAAAAAAGAACTGGTATGAAAAACAGCAATAATTCTTCTCATTTACTTTTGGGGAGGGGGGGGGATTCAGCCTTTCTTTAGTTGCCCCTTGAGTACAATAGAGAGCGTTTGAAAAGTTCAGTTTTAAAGAAGTATGTGTTTCTTTTGAACCTGCCCGAGAGGCTGGATAAATATTATGGCAACCACGGGCTGTTTGTTAAGACTTCTTATCTATGGTAAGACTTGGAATTGAGCGAAGCCCTGTAGAAACTACTGATACGTTTATCAGAATACTCTCTTATACTTATTCGTGGTGATAAAAATGACTTTCCACATCTGCTATCAGCTCTCTCTCTCTCTCTCTTTCTCTCTCTTATCAAGAGCTAGTCAGCATACGTGTTTGTGTTAAGCCATAGGTTGTGTAAATTAGCATATGATTACCTCGTAGACATTAGCGAAATAGGTGTTTCTTTCAGAGGTATTCCAAATGTACGTTATATGAGGATAAGGATGTTTCTTAAATACATTACTTACTTCACACATACATATGACTGTTTTTTATCATTGTTTAAAAGATTTCTCTTCTTTTATCACAAACTATACATAATCTGATAAAAAGCATGTACTTAGTACGCACGAGAGAGAGAGAGAGAGAGAGAGAGAGAGAGAAGAGAGAGAGAGAGAGAGAGAGAGAGAAGGGGGCGTTGGGGTGGGGGAACCAGAAGCCTGATCATTTTCATCAAGTTAACGGATGAGAAACTGTTCGATGCAACTTGACTATTTTGATGAGTGTTCCAGAATAAACATTATCTTAAGTAATTATTCTCTCTCTCTCTCTCTCTCTCTCATCTTCACCCCATAGTTCTCATAACTAAATAATTAATCGAGTTAAGAATGAGTTAGAAAATTAAAGGTAATATTAAAAAAGCTCAATTACAATTATATGACCCAAATTTAGGCGGAATTATAGTTGACACATGAATAATCGTAATAAGAAAGCTCCTTAACATGACAGAAATTGCTCCCACATTTAACCGTTCAACATATGACCGATCATAGAGTGCATAAGATTGTCTTGTATTAACGATCGTTCTGGTACCCTAGAAAGCTTTGTATAACAACCGAATCTTTATACGAGATATTAGTGCTTTTCTTCGAATATTGGAATTACACTCTAGTACCACAGAAAGCTTGGTATAATAAACGAATCTTTATACAAGATATTAATGCTTCTCTTCGAATATAAGAATTACAGTCTATTACCATAGAAGGCTTTGTATACTAACCGAATCTTTATACGAGATCTTAATGATTCTCTTCGCAAATCAGAAACACCATTTAGTATCATAGAAAACCTTGCATACTAATAGAATCTGTATACGACATGTTAATGCTTTTCTTCGCAAATCAGACTAACGATGAGATTAGATTCACGGGTAACGTTAGAAGACTCCAGTCCTGAAAATATGGTTGGTTATCAGGCCCTTGTAAGAGCTTTGGGTTTTGTTTTGACAGCTCGGGCGTCCCATACACAAAGGGCCAGAAAGCCAAGGACATCGGCAAATATTTGCTACATCCTCGCAGATAAAACCACTGACCTGCGGTCACCGGAAAAGTGTCCGGGACCCTCGAGTGGCCTGAAGGTGTTTGTGAAGACGTTGTCTGGAGTACCTCAAGGGGTGATTCCAGGACCCAGGGTGATTCTTATTTGAGGCTGTAGGACTCGTTTCTTCTTGCTTCTATTATTTGTTTTTTGTTTTTGTTAATGGGTATTTATTCCTTTTCATAGGCCTCCTGAGCTCTTCTGATTTTGATTTTGTAACGATGGTCAATAATAAACTATGGTATGAAACGGATGAAAAAATGCTAAATGATAATAATGAAAAATTGTTAGTATATGTTTTTGTTATCAGATATCCAATGGGACTGTATGAATTTTGTAACAATAATAAACGATAAACTATGACATAATAATAATAATAATAATAATAATAATAATAATAATAATAATAATAATAATAATAATAATAATACATGCTTTTGCTACCGGATATTAAATCGGACAATAAGGGAAGACTGGAATTTATTAGCTTAACTTCATAAATCATAATTCATTCATTGCGGAAACCATACGAACCTTATAAAATAAACATGGCCAACACGATAATGACAAATACCCATATTCAGCAATCACGAGGACACTTAAACTCGGCCTTGCTTATAATTTCACCAGCAGCCCTTGCGCCCTTATTGGAGGGAGCAACGCAGACGAACCGAGGCTAAAACATGCTTTGATTGGCTAATTGGAAATCATCCGGCGTCCCTCCGACGGGCCAAAAGACAATTAAGACTCGAAGAAGACTTTTCAAACACGTCATCTCGTTTGCAGGTCTTCCTTTACACGTCTGAGTGTCTCCCTTATTTACTGTTTGATTAGAGAGAGAGAGAGAGAGAGAGAGAGAGAGAGAGAGAGAGAGAGAGAGAGGCAGAAAGAGAAAGAAAGAGGGGGGAAAGAGAGATAGCAAAAGAGAGAGAGAGAGAGACTAAAGGAAAGAGAGAGAGAGAGAGAGAGAGAGAGAGAAAGGGAGAGAGAGAGAAGGAGAAAGGGAAAGAGAGAGAGAGGCAGAGAGAGAGAGAGAGAGAGAGAGAGAGAGAGAGAGAAGAGAGAAAGAGGAAAGAGAAGAGAGAGAGAGAGAGAGAGAAAGAAAAATTGAGAGAGGCAGAAAGAGAGAGAGAGAGAGAGAGAGAGAGAGAGAGAGAGAGAGAATAAGGGAAAGAAAGAGAGAAAAGAGGAAGAGGAAGAGAGAGAGAGAGAGAGAGAGAGAGAGAGAGAGAGAGAGAGAGAGAGAGAGAGAGACTTATGCCAGTTATTCCGCTGATGATCAACTCATTGGTTCCTCTTGCTCTCTCCTTGCGATGATTGAATATGTCCTTTGATCTTCGGTGTTCTAATTATCGGGTTTAATTTGTCAGATTGCTTCCTCTCTCTCTCTCTCTCTCTCTCTCTCTCTCTCTCTCTCTCTCTCTCTCTCTCTGCAAAGAACCGCCTGTATTTATGTAAGATATTTTTTTCCAATTTGACTATAAACCACAGTTTGGTTTTTAATTCCAAGAGGCGCGAGGTTTCACATTTAAGTAAAACTGTTATTTATTTTTATAGACATAAAGAGATAAAGTCACAAGACTACTATATTTATTATAGTCACTATATAATGTTTACTGATATGCAATTACACCTAATGATTACATTACATGAAACTGCTTTACTGATTTGAGTCTGTAGTATTCCAATCTCACAATCAAATTACAGGAGATGAAGTTGTTATATTATTATTATTATTATTATTATTATTATTATTATTATTATTATTATTATTATTATTATTTATCTTAATTCAAGTATGAATTCCGAGCTACGGTGTATTTTGTAGTCTTCAATTACTGTCAACTGTCATGAATTTCATACGAAAAGAAAAAAAATTGTTATTAGCGTTAACAGATAACCAATCACTCCATTTATATAATTTTCACATTTACAAAAGTGCAGAAGTCGAGAG
>JANJGK010008701.1:0-20000 GCA_039081455.1 Macrobrachium rosenbergii
CTTAACACGTGGCGTCACGTATTATATTATTATTATTATTATTATTATTATTATTATTATTATTATTATTTTTATTATTATTATTTTAACTGGCTTCATTACAATGAATTTTCTTTCGTTTAGTATTTGGTTTTTGAATGCGTTGGGAATTTTTTATAATAATAATAATAATAATAATAAATAATAATAATAATAATAATAATAAATAATAATAATAATAATAAATAATAATAATAATTTTCTTTCGTTTAGCTTTCGGTTTTTCAATGTGAACGTTGGGAATTTTTTTTATAATAATAATAATAATAATAATAATAATAATAATAATAATAATAATAATAATAATAATAGTTTTTCAGTTGTATCAATATCTCCCATATCAAAGGTATGTAACAACAAAACCACCAATAATAATAATAATAATTTTTACTCCACTACTCCCCCCTTCCACAACACGCCTTCCCCTCCCCCTCCCCCCCCCCCTCCCCCACCTCATAAATGCAATAAAATGCTTCTTCCGAAGCCATATACCTATATTTAGAGCCAAGAATTTTTTAATCTAAGAGAAAAAAAAAAAAACCTCCCCGAAAGAATTCTAGACGCCAGCCGCCTTCACTGAAGGTGAAGATTAAAAAAAAAAATTAAAAAAAGACAAGATAACGCCTTAAGATCGGCTTTTGTTTGTTTTAAAAATATAAAATATATAAAATAAGAGCAATGTTCGCTCCCAAGGTCGTGTTTAACTCATGTATTATTATTATTATTATTATTATTATTATTATTATTATTATTATTATTATTATTATTATTCAGAAGATGAGCCCTACTCATATGAAACAAGTCCATCGGGGACACAGAATATATTAATATTATTATTATTATTATTATTATTATTATTATTATTATTATTATTACTCCAACGAAGAGAAGATAAAGGGAAATACATAAAAAAGAGATCTCGCTTACTAAAAAGGAAAAATAAACTAATAAATAGATAAATAGATACAAATGTATTAAAATGAAAGGAGAGAACGGCATCTGGGTATTAATGCATTGCAACTTCGCTTGAACTTCTGAAGTTCCAATTGCTCCACATCCCCAGGGAGACTGTTCCACAATCCAACAGTGTGAGGAATAAAGGACCTCTGGCTAAGTGACTGAACGACTGGTCAGACTGATTTATACAGTCTCACTCGATTATCTGACTGTCAGTGACTGTTATCAGCATCTAACAGAAATATTTGCGACTTCTATGGACAAATGAAATATAGCTATTTCAGGATTTAATTTTTTTTTTTTCGGGTTTTCCTCGTCACAAATCTATCATGAAAACTGTATTCTATAAGTACTTTTAAAAAATTATTAGAATACAAGTTTTCACGGAACTTTATCATAAAACTCTCTTAAAAATCTATTACTTGAAGTCTTCAAAATGTGGCCTTGAGATTCGATTATTTTCATAAAACTCTCTTAAAAATCTATTATTTGAAGTCCTCAAAATGTAGCCTTGAGATTCGATTATTATTTTAAGTTTAGAAATTCGACTTAATGCAATCATCAAGGCTGCATACGAAAAACTTGAAGATGTTGCAAAATATCTTGACAAAATACGAATGACTTGTGACATTCAAAATAATCAGACCATCCAGATTTACAAGTAAGAACATCAGAATTTATGAGATAAACATTGAGTCGAGTCTTGGAAACATAAATAATATTACCAATTTCAAATCTCTTAACAATTATGACCTAGATTACCATGATACTTTGACTTAAGACTTATGATAAACTTCGCAGAATGGATTCTGCAAAACCTGGAAATTTATCATTAATTTCCCCTTGACAAACTTGCCATGCCGAGAAACGGCCAGATTCGCTGAACAGCAACACCAATATGCAGTAAGTGTTTCTCGCTGTCGAACTTCTCAGTTCCAGAAGTCCTTTATTCCCAACACGGTTGGACTCTGGAACAGTCTCCCTACTGAGGAAGTCGTGCGACTGGAACTTCTGAAGTTCAAGCGAGGATGCGACGTATTACTACCCGAAAACAGTTTTCATATTTTACTTAGTCACTTATATTTATTATCAATTGATTTATCAGTTTCTTAGTTTATTTTTACTTTTCTAATAAGTGATATCTTCTTTCTTGTATTTCCTATTACCTTCTGTTATTTCTTTCAAATAAACATCATAATATTCTTTGGAAACTTGAATTTCAATTCAATGGCCCCTGTGGTGGGGCTTGCTCCATAATAATAATAATAATAATAATAATAATAATAATAATAATAATAATAATAATAACCTAGACTGTTATCTGAATTGATATATAAATCTCCACGTCAATACGATTGTATTTGTAAACAAAACAAGTAATAAATGCGCCGAAGTTTCTTCGGCGCAATCGAGTTTTCTGTACTGCGTATAATGCTGTATGAACTTTCAGCCATGGCCGATGTAACACTTTGCCGCGGCCCATAAAACCCAGCCATGGCCCGGTGATGGCCTCAACCACGGCCCATGAAATCAGCCAGGGTCCAGTGGTGGCTTGTGTTCTTGGTACCTAGAGCGGTGCCAGAAGTACGATTATGGCTAACTTTAACCTTAAATAAAGTAAAACCTGCTGAGGCTAGAGGGCTGCAACTTGGCATGTTTGATGACTGGCGGGTGGATGATCAACATACCAATTTGCAGCCCTCTCGCCTCAGTGGTTTTTAAGATCTGAGGGCGGCCAGAAAAAGTTGCGGACGGACAGACAAAGCCGGCGCAACAGTTTTCGTTTACAGAAAAACAAAATCAATGATTAAAAACTCGCTTAATCAGTGTTCACCCTACGCCAAGTTAAGATATTCACAGGCCACCAACTACACCACCACCCAGGGCATTGATATACGCGTCTCGAACGAGAACAAACACAGACATTAAAAAAAAAAAACTCTTTTCCTCATACCACGCGCCGCGTGTATTATTTGTATTATTTACAAAGGCCCTGAACAAGCAGCGAAGCTTTCAAAATACACAGCACTCAATTTTTACAGCTCTCGTATTCATGGAAGTTTTTTTTTTTTTTTTTTTTTTTTTTCCTTCCACATCACGCCCGCGCCCTCATCCACTCCGGCGCTCCCGGACTCTGAGCAAACACTAATTAACAATGAGAGCTCATAATGAGGATTCCTCCGACGGGAATCGAGATTGAGAATGATAAAAGGAATGAAAAAAAAAAAATCTTCGCGGCGCCATATGGAATGGGAATATAATTTTGGGCCGAGGGCCAAGCGAGCGCTGGGACCTCTATGGTGAGGTCACTCAGCGCTGAAAGCGAAACTGAGAGAAGAGAACGTTTGACAGGTGTAACAGGAGGAAAACCTTTTGCAGCTGCACTATGAAACGATGGAAGAAAGAGAATGCGAACGGAGGTACAGTAAAAGGAATGAAAGGGGTTGCAGCAGCTGGGGGCCGAAGGGGACGCTGCAAAGAACCTTAAGCAATGCCTACAGTGCACCACCTCACAATAACCCCCTGCGGAGGCGGAGGAATATAAATGTTTGATGTAACCTTAGTTATAAGACACTAAACACAATCTGTCGATAGAAGTGAAAATAAATTTTAAAAGTAATTTTGGGACCAACTAATTATAGGGATAACCACTGATGACAACAAAAAGGCATTATAATAGACGCAGGTGAATCAGAATTCTTTAACACAATCACAAGAAGAACCTCTCTCTCTCTCTCTCTCTCTCTCTCTCTCTCTCTCTCTCTCTCTCTCTCTCTCTCTCTCTCTCTCTCTCTCTCTGTTTACATAACTGCCTTTTTCTAAAGTAACACATTCAAAACGGGTCACATACATACACAAACAGCAATCAATGACTTGAATTTCGTCCTGGAACTATAATACTGAATTAAATACAGGTGTACCCACGCTCTCTCTCTCTCTCTCTCTCTCTCTCTCTCTCTCTCATCTCTCTCTCTCTCTCTCTCTCTCTCCACATACAGTCATTAATTTTCGTCCAGTTATTATATGAATTACGTACAGGTGTACCCACGCGTTCTTATACATTACACAAACAGACAGGAGAGTGTCAACCCAGAATCCCCTTCCAGAGTCACCTGTCGGCAGCTCACGTAACTACAGATTCAACAGGTGACCGCATAAACCAAAGTCCAAGATTCGCGCGTTCTTAGTTTAGCGTCGTCTTTTCTGCTATTTTAATACTAATGTTTTTTCTATGATTTAAGATCATCAAAACGAAGGAAATACGCATAAAATGATAATGCTATTAATAAATGAAGCCTCGAAATAAAAATAATATCTTTCTCTCTGCTCCACAGATTCAACAGGTGACCGTATAATCCAAAGTCCAAGATTCGCTGGTTCTTAATTTAGCGACGTCTTTTCTGCTGTTTAAAAAACTAATGTTTCTTTTACGATTCTCGATAAGTCAGACGAAGGAAATACGCATAAAATGTTTAATGCTATCGATCAATGAAGCCAGGATATGGAAGATTCTCTTCTCTCTTCTCTGCCCTTGTCGGATTCGCGCAAGCAAAGAAGAAAAGATTTATCCATGATTGTAGAGTTAAGCAGTTCTATAAAGTATGACTAGGTGCTTTCAAGCGGCAATACGTTTATCAAGAAAGATAAAGGACGAATTACATCAATCACACTTAGAGCGCTATGAGCTACAGTTAACTTTAAGATGTGGCCCACTAAGGAAGGCCATGATGCTGCCTTTCCCAGAGAGAGAGAGAGAGAGAGAGAGAGAGAGAGAGAGAGAGAGAGAGAGAGAGAGAGAGAGAGAGAGAGAGAGAGAGACTTGGATATTGCATTAAAATACTAATTCTTTAAGCATCGTGTCTGGGAAGTACAAATATTTGTAGATTTTAGAATATCATGTTTGTAACTCTTCTTGCTGTTAATGATATCTTTATTAAACAAACAATAAAAAAAAATGCCTAAAACGAGATGAAAATAAATACGTAAAATCAGAACCAGTCTTGACTCAAAAAAAAAAAAAACACGCGAAAAAGTATTAATTTTATACAACTATTCCACTGATCATTCCAACGAACAGCTACAAAATAACAACAAAGCAAAAACAACACCTCCAATAGCAACCTGGACAACAACAAGAAAAAAAAAACAACAAAACAGTCCTCGTTCCTCGCAACTAGAAAAAACAACTACCCGCTCTTTCGATAAAAATCAATCACGAGATTTTTTTTTTAACAACGCTAAATTGGACGCGTAAACAAATAACTAAAAAATAACCTCACACATAAAAAAAAATGCAAATTCCAATGAAAAAAAAAAACCACGTCCATTTAAAACACATCATCGAAAAACTAAAATTCAACTCAGGTTCCTGGAAATATTACAAGGCCATTTTACACTTTTGGAAAATGAGTTACGCAAAAGTTTAATCAAACGGCCGGCATATTAAAAAAACACACAGAAAAAAATCACAGTCTATAAATGAATTAACATCAGGTGGTGAAAACACAATTTTTAGTTTTCTGTAGAAGAAAACTATTGCGCCGGCTTTGTCTGTCCGTCCGCACATTTTTCTGTCCGCACTTTCTGTCCTGACTTTTTTCTGTCTGCATTTTTTCCGACCGCACTTTTTCTGTCCACAATTTTTCTGTCCGCACCTTATTCTGTCCGCCCTCAGATCTTGAAAAACTACTGAGGCTAGAGGGGCTGCAAATTGGTATGTTGATCATCCACCCTCCAATCATCAAACATACCAAATTGCAGCCCTCTAGCCTCAGTAGTTTTTATTTATTTTTTTTTTTCTTTTTTTTTTTTTTTTTTATTTTATTTACGGTTAAAGTTAGCCATGATCGTGCATCTGGCAACGATATAGGACAGGCCACCACTGGGTCGTGGATAAAGTTCTCATGGGCAGCGGCTCATACAGCGTTATACCGAGACCACCGAAAGATAAATCTATTTTCGGCGGCCTTGATTATACGCTGTAGCGGCTGTACAGAAAACTCGATTGCGCCGAAAAAGCTTCGGCGCATTTTTCTACTTGTTTTTCAAAGTCTATAAACGGCAATGTTTACACCGTTCAGGAATGAAAAATGTGAATAACATAAATGAAAAATGTGAATAACATCCATTACATTCGAGCCATATCATCGTTTAGTGAATATATACACCGTATGATACTTCATACTTCATCTATTTTTTAATGTCGAATTTCATGACTGAAAAAATGTCACTAAGCATTAATTTTATATTTGTCACATTAGGAATATGAAAATAAATTCCATTTCAAAGCAGCTCGCCCTCTTTTCCGAGTAAAATAAATGTTATGGAACACGTTCCCTAAATTTGTTAAATTATATCAGCAACTATCATCATTCTTTGAATTTATGAATTAGTGAATAAATGCTTAATTATCCACAAACACATTACGCGTATCCATAACCACATAACTAGGACAGCGACATAAAAGTTTCAATCCATAACTTTTTTTTAAAGAAAGTCTAATAAAAATTCAATGCTTTCGCAATATCAAGCACTCTTGGATAGAGTACCCATATTCCTATAAAATACTGAAGTCAAACGCAATAACATCGACCTACATCCGGTCCAAAAATTTAACAGCAATCAGAAATATATTTCCGTTATATGACGCCAGGATAACACTCCTATCAAAATATAAATGAATTTTGTTGTGATGTTCACATTTCAGGACATTCACAAACAGCCATTCTGAACATCAATCATGCTCCCTAATGTGGGATAAACGGCCTTCAGCCATCACGGAATAACTGAAAAACTGTATACATAACTGGGCTTTGGATAATTCTAATATACATACATTTTAGCCATCACGAAATAATTCAAGAACTATACACATAACTGGGCTTCAGATAATTCTAATATACATACATTTCAGCCATCACGAAATAATTCACAAATTACACAACTGGGTCTCATATAATTCTAATATACATACTGTACATTTTAGCCATCACGAAATAATCTAAAAACTATATTCATAACTGGGTTTTGGATAATTCTAATATACAAACATTCCAGCCATCAAGGAATAATTCACGGACTAAACAACTGGGTTTCAAATAATTCTAATTTACACACATTTTGACCATCACGAAATCATTTCAAAACTAGACACACAACTGGGTTTCAGATAATTCTAATATACAAACATCCCAACCATCACGAAATAATTAAAAACACTACACAACTGGTTTTCACATAATTCTAATACACATCTCAGAATCGGTCCACATTCAACTTCCGAAAACGAGCTAGGCAGAAATTAATTAAGCATCAGAAATACACGATATAATTTGGCCCCCCTGCTGAATGCCAGGGAAGGAAATAATAGTTTCATTTCACTGGGTCAGAGCCAATAAGCAGGAATTCCTGGTAATATTACGCACAAGTTTTAAATACCGAGTAGAAGTGGCCATTTCGGCGAAGCGTAATTTGAATGAAATGATTAGCTTTCATAAATAAATCAGAGAAATTATTTTAATATTAGTAAGTTTTTTTGTTATTGTTTCGTTTCTACTTTGTCAGTAATTCCGATTCTTGTTAGAAAGGAAATTATTATTATTATTATTATTATTATTATTATTATTATTATTATTATTATTATTATTATTATTATTATTATTATTATTCTGGAGATGAACATTCTTCATACGGAACAAGCCTACCAAAGGGGCCACCGACTTGAAATTCAAGCTTCCAAAGAATATGATTTATTATTATTATTATTATTATTATTATTATTATTATTATTATTATTATTATTATTATTATTATACAGAAAACCAACCCTCTCAATATGGAACAAGCACACAGGGGCCACTAAATTGAAATTCAAGCTTCCAAAGAATACAGCGTTCATCTGAAAAATGCAACAGAAGGTAATATGAAATACAGAAAGAAGAATTCAGTTGTTAGAAAAGAAAAAATAAACTGATATAAAAATAAAGAGATAAAAATGTAAGTTACAAAATACAAAGAGAACTGCTTTTAGATTATTTTGTTCATGACTGGTCCTAGCTTAGACTGGCTGGCTCAAGTTATCTACAACTCATTTCTCCCAATGTTTTTAATTTTATTTTATCTTCTGACATTTACCTTGAATGTTTGTGGGACAATCCATTTGAGTGACATTTTTAAAAATTAAAAAAAAAGACAGCACGATAATGAAAAGCTATTTACGTAATTTGAAATCAAACTGGTCTCCAGTAAAGTTGGTAATAATGATGCTTTAGAGTTTAGACAGTCTGGGTATTGGGTATGGGATATGGGGTATAGGGTGTGGGGTATGGAGTATGGGGAATTATGAATGGCGTATGGAGTATGGGGAATTATGAATGGGGTATGGGATATGGCGTACAGGGTATGGGGTATGGGGAATTGGGAATGGGGGATGGGGCATATGGTGTGGGGTATGGGATATGGGGGGACAGGGGTGTGGGGTATGGAGTATGGGAAATTGGGGATGGGGTATGGGGTATAGGGTATAGGGTGTGGGGTATGGAGTATAGGGAACTGGGAATGGGGTATGGGTTATTGGGAATTAGAAATGGAGTATAGGGTATGGGAAATCAGGCATGGGGTATGGGGTACAGGGTATAGGGCATTGGGTATGGGGTATGCAGCAATACTTGGGCTAAGCAATCGGGGTCTGGAATACCCCAAAATGCACAGTAAATCCCAAAAGTGAAGAAACTAAAAAAAATCGATATTCAAAGTGAATAAATAAAGAGTCAGTCCTTACACATCTATGCATAAACGAAACATGACCTAGATCACTCATGCATTCATGCAAATTCGCACTTTCCAAGAGTTGCAATTAACGAGGACGGCAAACGACACATCCATTGCAGAGTCACATATATACGCCTGCATCATCAAAGTTGCAAGTTCAATCGCGCGTCACTTAGCAGCAAGTGACGAGAATCTATCGTTAGATAATTGCGTTTCACACAAATTCTGATTTATGGCGACGCGAGAAAATATTCTGGCATCGATGCAAGAATTTCTCTCTCTCTCTCTCTCTCTCTCTCTCTCTCTCTCTCTCTCTCTCCTCTCTTCTCTCTCTCTCTCTCTCTCTCTCTCTCTCTCAACAAAAAAAATTCAACAACTTTCTCTTTAGGGTACCAATGTCAACCATTCACAGAGACAATTCCCATTTTTTTTTTCTCGAAAGGGTGAAGGCAAAAACTCATGACATTAATAGACAATTACTACTGGATTTTAATGTAGCGAATTCCCATTTCCCACCCCCCCAAAAAAAAAATGTAGCGAATTCCCATTTCAAAAAAAGAAAAAAGTTTTCACTCTTTTTCTTTCCGTGCAATAACAGTTTCCCGAAAAGCAATTTGCAATCAGTTTATAGTGAACTTTTACTTTGGAAATCCTGTTGTAATTCTTATATACTGAAGTCCACTTCTTTTAATACTTGTAAATACTTATTAATTACTGAAGTGGTTAAGTATGTCGTCCCGATAAAGATATTCTTAAGTATATTCTTAAGGTAATATTCATTTCCAAATTTCTCCCGTCTGGTCGTCTGTCCATTCAAAGCTAGGAGGAAGAGGAAGAGGAAGAGGAAGAGGAAGAAGAAGAGGAGGAGGAGGAGGAGGAGGAGGAGGAGGAGGAGGAACTGAATATGGAATTAAGGCCAAGCACTGGGACCAATTAGGTCATTCAGCGCTGAAACGGGAATTGACAGTAGAAGGTTTGAAAGTTGTAACAGGAGGAAAACCTCAAAGCAGTTGCACTACGAATCAATTGTTAGGAGAGGGTTGAGGAAAGTAAGATTGAAGAAAGAGAATATGAAAGGAGGTACAGTAAAAGGAACGAAAGGGGTTGCAGCTAAGGGTCGAAGGAACGATGCAAAGAACCTTAAGTAATGCCTACATAGGAGGAGGAGGAGGAGGAGGAGGAGGAGGAGGAGGAGAGACACCTCATGATCTAGTGGTCATGACACTACCCTGACCAAAGAGAGAGTCAGGATCTGATTCTGAAATGAGAAAGCACTGACTTATACCTAATGGTTCGTCGACTGTTGTGGGTCGCAGCCTGGATAGAGAAGGGTGTTAGGGTAGCAATTTCACTCTTTAAAACTTTTTGATAACCGAAACGGTACGATTTTCTATGAATCTATATATACAGTGCCTATGTATCTATATCTCTCTATCTATCTATATATATATACGTGTATGTCTGTATGCATATATATATACACATACATACACATACACACATACACACACACACACATATTATATATATTATATAAATAAAGACAAAATCCACGAGAGAAAGAAAAACAATGGAGTGCTGTGAGGCCTTTCGACTGTCGTCCTTTACTTAGCTAAGTAAAGGACGACAGTCGAAAGGCCTCGCAGCACTCCGTTATTTCTCTTTGCTTCGTGGATTTTGTCTTTATTTATATATATTCACCACGTTCCATATTTTCGTGAATCAGTTATATATATATATATATATATATATATATATATATATATATATATATATATATATATATACACATACACTGTATGTATACCATCCACACAAAAACCACACAACCACACACACACACACAAATCACCTTTCCTCTCCTTCAACTCGATCGAGTCTCGTTAATCCCCACAAAACCGTCAACATCTTGTTACCAACGAAGAAGAGAATTGCATAAAAGGCAATTTCTCTAATATACTTTGAGGGGGGGTAGGGAAGGAGGGGGGGTTAAGGAAGGGTGGGGGGGGAAGGGGGAGGTACAAAGTCGGCCGACTGGCGCTCTAATTCCCTAATTCCTTCCCGGAATCTAATTCCAGGTCTTCATGAATCCCATTAAAACAGGACGTCACAACAAAGAAAGAGAGAGGGGGGGAAAGAAGTCGCCTTGAGGGAGACTCGTTATTTTGCTGAAACAGATTTTAAACCATCAAAGTTTTGAAAATTCAACCTGCCCTAATTTCTTTATTTTTCAAAATACAAGGTTGAATTTTGTATGAGATGAAGTATTTGCGACCAGGAATAGAATAGTATGCATAAAAAAATTATAGTTCTACCCCACCCGCTTTTTTGGGAAAAAAAGGGAGATTATTTTAAAGCTGATCTGGCGAAAAACGCCATTTTCAAAAGTTGAGGCGAGACACCCTTCTAATGCTGAACGCCTGATATTAAGTATTTTCTTTGTTTGCATCATATTTACTCATCATAATCAATAAATGTGAACGTATCAAAAGGAGAAAGAACAGAGAAAGGATGAGAAAAAGGAAAAAAATAGGAATAAGAAAAATCAGAGAATATCAATTTTCGCTGCTTTACATTCAGCTTATTCAAACAAAATATCGAGTTTGAAAAAAGTCAAAAATCGTCACTTTAATCCAGTTTAGAGCAAAATCAAAAAACAAACAAACAAACGGAATATGAAACGCAATCGTAAGACTTATGCAAAAAAAAATTTATAAGGAAAAATTTTTTGAACAATAATACTATTGCCTGATGGGGAAGTTTTTCTGGCACCTTGAAGATAAATCACACTGAAGAAACAATAATAAAAAAAAAAAAAGATTTATATGATGATGATAATTTTACGAAAAACTTGATATATCATTTTTAAACGATATAAGCTATACACACTATATTATGCACATAAACATATAGAGTCATTTCAGTGCGAAGGTTTTGATAAATGGCATAAAATATGCTAATGCTTAACGTACCTATATTGCCCTAAAATGGAAAACTGCAGCATCAGCAAAATTTTCGAAAGTGAGATATGCCACCTATTGGGCTCGTAAAACACGAATACACAAGTTACTGCAGTTTCAGAGTGATTCTTCAATGCTTTATTTAGGGGGTCCCATTTGCAGTATCTGCAAAATCAGTGGTGAGGCAAGGGGAAAACTGCAGTATCTACAAAATTTCGAAATTGAGGCACGCCAACTATTGACCTCGTGAAACACTAATACACAAGTTACTGCAGTTTCAGAATGATTCTTCATTGCTTTATTTAGGGGGGTCCCATTTGCAGTATCTGCAAAATCAGTAGTAAGGCAAGGGAGTATCTATCATTTTTCTGCTTTGTATTTTTTTTTTTGTATTTTTGCATATACTACAGACTTCCACTTTAGGGCAGCATATTCTACATAATTTCAAAACATCGCAATATACTGCCCAGTCTTCAGTGTGTTCTACTGAATGCCAATTTTCTTGACTTACTACAGACTGATAATTTCAATCCGAAATCTTCCTTTGCAACTGATTCATGAATTTAAGAAAAAAAAATGAGCTACCATTTAGTCTATAAGTGTTTCTTAACCTGGGGGGGCGCGCCCCTTGCAGCAATTTTCAGGGGGGGCGCGAGCCCTAGGGAATTATTAAAAATTCTCTAATTATATTAATTATTCCCTCAACACTCACCCACGCATTCAAGATCTAGCAGCTAAGAAGCACTGTCATATTATCCCACTAATTCATTCCCAAAAGAATAAAAACGCCCCTTCTCTTTCTCTCTCTTTTTTTATTTTCCTTTAAATCTGGGAGGGAATTTTATTCATAGATGCAAGGAGGGTGGGGGGTGTACAGGGAAGGGCCAACTCCTAGAGGGGGCGTGGTATTAAAAAGGTTAATAAGAACCACTCGTCTGTAACATTAAATCATAAATATTCCTACATAACTGTACTTTAAAATTACGTACAAAATTAATACACAATTCACCAAAGAAATACCTTAACAAAAAGTGGACTTTAAAATGACATACAATGGTAAACAAATAAAAAATGCGCCGAAGTTTCTTCGGGGCAATCGAGTTTCCTGTACAGCCGCTACAGCGTATAATCAAGGCCACCGAAATTGGATCTATCTTTCTGTGGTCTCGGTATAATGCTGTATGAGCCGCGGCCCATGAATCTTTAACCAAAACCCGGTGGTGGCCTATCTTACATCGCTACCAGAAGCACGATTGTGGTTAACTTTAACCTTAAATGAAATAAAACTACTGAGGCTAGAGGACTGCAATTTTGGTATGTTTGATGATTGGAGGATGGATGATCAACATACCAATTTGCAGCCCTCTAGCCTCGGTAGTTTTTAAGATCTGAGGGCGGACAGAAAAAATGCGGACAGAATAAAGTGCGGACGGACGGACAAAGCCGGCAACAATAGTTTTCCTTTACAGAAAACCAAACAAGGTTTACAAAACGAAGTAAGTTAAATGAAAACACCAAAAGCAATAATAATTACAGAACATCAATGCCATTCTCATTATCAGAGCCGTATCATATACACCAAAGGCTCCAGACACACAATAAAAACGAAAATAAATTCCAGTCAAATTACTTTCACAAGAGAGAGAAATCCTCATTAGCAGATGCAAATGCGCGGGAAATGTATTTCGCGAAGACTAAACCAACTACAACGGGGAACGGAATGCAATTATGGACTTATAATATACAACAATTATAAGCCGTACTTGTACCAGGAAAACGCAGATTTTAGCCCTTACTCTAGTTGTAGTTGTTGTTTATTATTTGTTATTATTATATTATTATTGATGTTGTTGTTGTAATGACACAAAATCAATAACAGCTGGTCCCGCTGGTATGGTCGCTATTGTCGTGACATGCCCCTCAGATGTGGCGAGTTCGCGCCTCCCCCAGGGCGATGAAAAAAAATCATTGGCGCTGTATCATGATCAGTTACTGCCGCAGTGTTGGGGGAGGGGGGGTCTGCTGCGGTGGGAGGTTGAAACCAACATTCTTTGGAAGCTTGAATTTCAAGTCAATGGCGCCTTTGGTGTGCTTGTTCCATTTGAATAGGTTTCATCTACCGAAATAATAATAATAATAATAATAATAATAATAATAATAATAATAATAATAATAATAATAATAATAATAATAAATTGATGAAGGATATATTCAAGAACCGATATAAAATCAATGAATGAAGGCTATAATCAGGAACTGGTATAAAATAAGTTAATGTATAATATATTCACCCAACTGATACACACAATCAATACAGCCAAATCAAAAAATACACAATAAAACTCAAAACTCTTTAAATCACTGTAAAACGGGTTTAACCAGAACGAAGAGAATTTCAAAACGTTAGACCAGAATCTAAAACCTTCCATTTGCAAACATGTTCTCCCAAGAGGAAAGGTTTTAATGGGAAGCAATTCATTACAAAGCTCCCACAACAAAGTCGTGGTTTTTTTTCAAACTTATGCGCCGTGAAGCCGAAGTGAATAATTAGCCTCGTTATAATTACTTTGAATTAAGCACCTTTAATGACTCCTAAAGTCTTTAATGATATTTCCACCACAGGTAATGTACACTGTACAATAATCCCAAAGAGTGGGTTTGGCGTGTACAGAGTGTTCGTAATTCACGAGACCATTTGTACGTGTAAGACTGTACGCTCTCTCTCTCTCTCTCTCTCTCTCTCCTCTCTCTCTCTCTCTCTCTCTCTCTCTCTCTCTCACATACACACAAGCACGCAAGAGCGTATTACTGTCATACACGTATACACACACATACATACACATACACACAAGCATGTATATATGTATGTATATCTAGAAATAATCAACACAATCACGTGTGGAACAGAAATAAATTTCTGACTCACATCAGGATCGAACCCAGGTCTTTCAGTTGAAAGACCTGGGTTCGATCCTGATGTGAGTCAGAAATTTATATATATATATATATATATATATATATATATATATATATATATATATATATATATATATATATATACACATATATATACATACATACATACACACACACACACATATATATATATATATACACATTCAACTGCAAAGACCTACATATGGATATATTGCACAATTACCTGAATGCGTGCAAGGAACCTTAAGTAATGCCTACAGTGCACCGCCACGTGAGGAGGTGCACAATTTCCATACAATTCCCTAACTCCAATCTAACCATAATATAGATTACATAAATAAAGGTTTCTCGCGTATAAAGACAAAATACGCAAAAGCACTTAGTGGATGGTCGAAATATGATATCAGGCTAATGCACTATCTCCTCTCTCTCTCTCTCTCTCTCTCTCTCTCTCTCTCTCTGTGGAATATATTGCGAAGAAGATCCGGACAAACGTTAATAAACAACAATAATGGGAAGTGGAGAGATATCGCAAGATGAATGCGATGTTTACATTCACATTTCAAGCGTAAGCATTATGTACACAGATATCTCTAGGCGGCTGTGTAATCTTTGTGTGTATAAGTTTGTATGTATGTATGTATGTATGCATGTATGTATGCACGCATGCATGGACATTTATATAATATATATATATATATATATATATATATATATATCTATATATATATATATATATATATATATATATATATATATATATATATATATATATATATTTGTAATCTTTGTGTGGATATGTATATGTACATGTATGTATGCGCATGTATATATAATATACATTTGTATATTCATAAATATATGTATTTACGTATATATACATGTGTGTATACCTTCTATTCGTAATTTTAAATTGTTAATGTTCTGTCATTCATTATAGTTAAAACCTTCTGTATGTGTACATCATAATTTTTTTTTTTTTGGCATCCCTTTATTTTTCAGCATTCACCCACCAACCAGGACTGTACCTCTGTACCGCCACGTACCCTAGATCCATGTTTGCGAGAGTGTTTGCAGTACCTGTTTACCGTCATATTTCACAGAGGGATTTATGTTGTGAGCCGGAAATGGTTGACAATATACAGCACAATGGTACGAGGAGTTCCCTATTTCGAATCAGTGTCCGATGCTCATTATTATTATTATTATTATTATTATTATTATTATTATTATTATTATTATTATTATTATTATTATTATTAATATTATTATTATTATTATTATTATTATTATTATTATTATTATTATTATTATGACTATTTTGCTGTACAATATTAGCTGCATTATGCAAATTGATGTTATACTGAGTTTCCTCAATTTTTCTTATCATTCGCTTTTCCTGCACGTCAACATTTGTCAATGATTGGCCAGTGTTTATATTTCGATGGATATCAACCTCGTATTTCTTACAGCAGAAATTCTTTATTGTTCTATTACAGCATGTTACTGAAACCTGGGTTGTGTGTCCGTAGATTCTCCAGCGCGAATGGTATTTTCACAAATGTTTAACTGTCATCAGTTCCGAACTGCTTCATTTCACGGTCGTGTAACGATGCTTCAAGCTTAAGATTTAAATGAAAGATCGAAAATAAAAAAAAATGCATGGTTACGAAAGCAGGTGCATACGAGGTTAACATTATCCGAAAATGAGAAAAAATATAAACCACGGGAAGTTTCTCTCTCTCTCTCTCTCTCTCTCTCTCTCTCTCTCTCTCTCTCTCTCTCTCTCTCTCTCTCTCTCTCTCTCTCTGGCAGAAGACCACGACCATGATAGAAAACTCCCTGCAACCTTGTCCTTTTAATAATAATAATAATAATAATAATAATAATAATAATAATAATAATAATAATAATAATAATAATAGTATAATAATAATAATAATAATAATAATAATAATAATAATAATAATAATAATAACAATATTATAATAATAATAATAATAATAAACGTACAACTCCCTGTAGGCTTTGTCCTTTCAATAATAATAATAATAATAATAATAATAATAATAATAATAATAATAATAATAATAATAATAATAAACGTACAACTCCCTATAAGCTTTGTCCTTTCAATAATAATAATAATAATAAAAATAATAATAATAATAATAATAATAATAATAATAATAAACAAACGTATACCTCCCTAGAAGCTTTGTCCTTTCAATAATAATAATAATAATAATCACGAACATCGAAGTGATTGACCAAATTACCGACCACCGCCGCCTACGCCTCTTGGAAGCATTGCACATTGGGAAGGAGAAACCAACACTCAACATTACGCAAGAAACCTTTCTCCTCCCCACGGCAGCCAGGAGACATGCACCGAGCGATCCCCATAGCGTACGAGCAAATCAAAATTCGGCATCCGAGGATCGAAATTCTTCTCTTCATCCTCAGCACTACAACGCCGCTCGCACGCAAGACGAAAACAGAACTTGGATGGGAAGGCTCCGCCCGAGGGTACATGCCCCGGGCAGCCAATCATAATTCAGCACCGATCATGACCTCCCCTATAAATACCAACCCGAGCACATCGTTTCTTCAGACCTCCTGCAACCACGTCCAGAGGATGACCAACGAGCTGGTCGAAACATGTCGACGGTACCTACAATAGAACCTGAACCCAGACGAACGATTTCTGATTGAATATTGTAATAAAAGACTTCCAATATTCCGCACTGTCCTTTTCCAACATGAATATCGGCCAGTTACTGACTAACATCGCTGAGCCTGAAAAGCGAATCATAAGGAGGATAGAAAAGACACTATATAAGATAAATTCGCATAATACAGCCATCCTTTTTAATAAGACCTGTTTAAAAGAGGGTCTACTCCCTTCATAATAATAATAATAATAATAATAATAATAATAAACAAACGTATACCTCCCAAAAAGCTTTGTCCTTTCAATACTAATAATAATAATAATAATAATAATAATAACAACAACAACAAACGTATAACTCCTTATAAGCTTTGTCCTTTCAATAATAATAATAATAATAATAATAATAATAATAATAATAATAAACGTCTAAGAAAACGTATAAAAACTCGGAAAGTGAACACGAAGGAAAATGACTGGAAACGAACAGCCTTGAGAAAGAACGCACGACCGACATGAAATGCAAATAAGGTAATATATAAGGTGCAAAGGATCACACGCGCCATGAGAGAGAGAGAGAGAGAGAGAGAGAGAGAGAGAGAGAGAGAGAGAGAGAGAGAGAGAGAGAGAATAAGATAATACAGTATGTATATCAAAAGAAATACATGTTGTGGTCGTAGTTACTGTACGTAACATGGATCGGTGTTTTATTAGTTTTCTGTAAAAGAAAACTATTGTGCCGGCTTAGTCTGCCCGTCCGCACTTTATTCCGTTCGCCCTCAGATCTTAAAAACTACTGAGGCTAGAGGGCTGCAAATTGGTATGTTGATCATCCACCCTCCAGTCATCAAACACACCAAATTGCAGCCCTCTAGCCGCAGTAGTTTTTATTTTATTTAAGGTTAAAGTTAGCCATAATCGTGCTTCTGGCAACGATATAGGGCAGGCCACCACCGGGCCGTGGTGAAAGTTTCATGGGCCGCGGCTCATACAGCATCATACAGACGCCACCGAGAGATAGATCTATTTTCGGTGGCCTCGATTATACGCTGTAGCGGCTGTACAGAAAACTCGATTGCGCCGAAGGAACTTCGGCGCATTTTTTACTTGTTTTCTGGAAATATCCTTTCCATTTGCATTTTACCTAGAAGTTTATAGTTTACTTTGGAAGTCTGCTAAAAATATGTGACGTACCTTGAAAAGAAAATTGGGTGGGCTAGAATTGGTTATTTTTTTTTTTTTTTGCTTCCATTCTGCTTGTGAAATCTTTCAGTTTTATATATATACGTATGTATATATATATATATATATATATATATATATATATATATATATATATTTATACTTATTTAAACGCTCAAGTATGAGGAAACATAATTTACACGTTTTCAAATTCTCAAATAAATCTTCTGGCTGTTTCGAACACACGCACACACACACACACACACACACACACACACAAATATATATATATATATATATATATATATATATATATATATATATATATATATATATATATATATATATATATATATATATATATATGTATATGTATATATATATAATTATATATATATAATATATATATATATATATATATATATATATATATATATATATATTATATAGATATACACATAAATTCTCACACAGCGTAAATTTCCGCACTGTCAAACCTCAACGCCTTGTCCTTCCACGTGCTTGCGTGCGCGCGCGCGCAAGTGAACACGTAGACCGGAATAGGCGAGTTTCTTGTTTAGTGCAAATTCATGTATGAATTCGGCCGTCTAAATTCCAACCGGATACCGTAAACTGGAATGGAATTCCAGCTTTTAAGCAGATATACGAATCAAAGGTTTGGAATGTATAAATACACACACGTGTGTATATGTATATATATATATATATATATATATATATATATATATATATATATATATATATATATATATATATATATATATATATATATATATATGACGATTTCTATTTTTTTTTTCGGTCCCGTTTCACTTTTGTTCGTTCGCTGACGTAAGGTCGCCGTGGATGAAACAACATTCATCCCATTTATTTTTAAGAAGAAACAACATTAGACAACATTTACCCCATTTATTTTTATTTTCGTTCATGCTCAACTTTCTTCCGCTCACGACAGAACCAAGTAGATGAAACAACATCTGAAACAACATTTTTCCTATTTCTCTCTCTCAGTTTTCGATTCTGCTTCAATTCCGTTCTTTTTTCATTTTCCGTCCCGTTTCAATTCCGTACGTTCACGGACGCAAGGACGAAGTACTTGAAACAACATTTGAAACAGCATTTTTACCCATTTCTCTCTTCTATCTTCGGTCCTTTTCCAATTCCGTCCGTTCACGGATGCATGAACTATGTAAACGGAACAACATTTGAAACAACATTTTTCCCACTACTCTCTTTTATTTCTGTTCTTAAAAGATGAAAGACGTAGATGAAACATTTCAAACAACATTTTTTCCGTTTCTTTTTATTTCCGTTCTTAGAAGATGAAAGACGTAGATGAAACAACATTTGAACAACAATTTTCCCACTTCTCTCTCTCTTTCTTTCCGTTCATGAATACGTTGAGCGACGTAGATGAAACAACATTTCAAACAACATTTTCCCAACTTCTCTCTTTCATT
>JANJGK010008703.1:0-20000 GCA_039081455.1 Macrobrachium rosenbergii
AATTACGCCTTCTTGCCTTTATACAGCATAGGGGTGTCAGAATGAGAGGAGACAGGCAGTAATTATAGTAACAAACAAGAAACCAAACTCTCCCACACTGTCTACAATATACTGTGGCTAACGTAATTTTAATTGAAGTGGTGAAAGAATCACATAATAATAACATAAACAACAACGCATGAAGAACAATTACTTTAAAAAGCAAGGAATAAAAAGGCTTAAAATGTCGATTTTTATGTGCACATGCAGAGGCTCTAACCGAAATCTGTTGCAGTCCTTACAAATACTCTTCAAACTCGAATTCTGAGGGGACTTTCACCCTACAGCAGTAATAATAATAATAATAATAATAATAATAATAATAATAATAATAATAATAATAATAATAATAATAATAATAATAATACTTTCAAAAAAATATCTCCGTTGGTTTAATGAGGTCTCATTTTGTTCACACCTTACCGCTTTCATGGGCCGGGCCGCCCTTTGGTGGTTAAAAGTTGTCTTGAGCTAAATCATCCAAGCACCAGTTATCTAAAACCGCGATTCCAATATACTCTCGCGACAGATTTATCCACTTTTATTGTCAAAGTAAAAATGCGCAAATGCGCAAATTTTCGAAAATAAAAATATTCATTTTTGAAAGCAAGACAGAAAGGAAGAAGCACCAGGGTACATTTGCACAACTAAAATGAAACATTTTAAGAGACCAACAATATCAAGGAAGACCTGTTTTTATTTATTCTTCTTCTCCAAAAATATTTGCAGAGAAAGTCCGCAGACTCTTTTATGCAGTGACCAGGATATTTTTCTTTCTCAAAAAGGTTTTTCAAAACACAAGAACATGGATCTTTCTGTTGAGTTCAGAATGATAGTGATAGATTTAAATAATTTTATCGTTTTTTGTGTAATTCCACAAATTTATTTCATTGTGAGTGAAAGAGTAGATAGTTGCTGAGGGTATATTTAGAGATTTTAAAAAAATTAACTACCCATATCTGAGGACACAAAATTGTCTTGAAAATAGACAAACTATCATATAAACTGAACAGTTGTGGGGATAGTTAGATATGGACACTCAGCATGCACATTAGGAAGCTCGGGAAGTCAGAACGATGTTCAACTGCCGAATGGTGACCATTTTGTAATGCATTTAGTTAATAATTCTTGCGAAAGGCGAATGATGGGAAGAGAGAGAGAGAGAGAGAGAGAGAGAGAGAGAGAGAGAGAGAGAGAGAGAGAGAGAGAGAGAGAGAGATTATCAAAGCTAATTCGCTCATTTAGACGTTTGGAATTAAATGAAAATAACACGCTGTGTTTTTTCATGGTTCTAATAAATAACAATTACAATATCATTTATTACAATACAGAACGATGCCATCAGGTTATTGTTTGAATTTGTTTTGAGTAATTGTTGATGCTCTTGGCATTGCAAATATGAACTCTGAAATTGAACTCAACGATTTAATTCTCAGGTTGACAATGACGGTGTGTTGCTGTGATTATCTCAGTTGCTTCATGAATAAAAATATGTGCTACAGTTATTGGTAACTAAGACGTCATCTTGAATATTTTCTTTCCGGCTACAGCATAACCCATAAACAAAATTCTGGATGGAACGCTTTCATATAAATGTTTATATCAAAATTGTGGTTGTGATTAATTGTTTTCCACAGAAGTAACCAAGCGCGGTGCGTTACAGCTTGACATAGCTTGCCGTCAAGTTTCAGAATGAGCGTCGATCTCGTAAGAAATAAGTAGACAGCTTGTGGACGGAGAGGGAAGGCCCACACATCTTGAGATCATTGAAATATGTGTATAAGAGATTAATAACTGAATGCCTTGACGCTCTTGACAAAATGAGGTAGTTAATAAGGAAGGTTAGTGCATGCAATGTTGGCATTGTAGAGAAACGTTTCTCAGTAAAATGATGGATGGCGGCTGTGCCGAAGATCAGCGAATGCTACACACAAGAGTGAGAAATGGACAGGCAGATGGATAAATAGCTGCTTATAGATATTACTCTATGCTTACGTTTCTGGCAGTTTTCATGATAGCTGTGATGAGTGATGAAATATATTTTGAAGACATTGATTATAGAAATATCATAGCAATGAGAAATTTTATTAAAACTAAGAACATCGTTTGAGAATCACTAGGTTAGAAATAAAAAAAAACGATGCTAATATCAAGATAAAAATCGGAACTACTTTGCATACTTGAATCTGATTTATCTGAAGAGTTTAAGTTAAAATTTACGTTCTTGCAACATTTTCCTGATTCTGATAAATTCATGTAGCAAATATCAGTAATGTAAAGTTTCATTCTTGCTGGTAAACTGAGTAACAGGCATATATTTTTCAGCAATTCTTACCTTCATCAACTTCAAAAGACCACAACTTTTCAACATGTCCATATTAAGTGGCCAGAGTTAAAGGCTCGATATTTCAAAATGCTCAAAGCACGTCTTCCATGAAATGAATGATGATTTTTCTCTTTTTACCTCGTGAAAATAGTCTCTCTTGTTATGGAACGATTCTCTGTTCTATATAGTCAGTTTTTTCAATCTGTCTCATCACTCAGTTGAAGGTAGTCTAAACATGGCCAAAGTCATATCTTTGATGAGTCCTCCTGAGATGTCATTTTCTTATTTAGCTGGGCAGCTTTCTCTTCCCACTCTCTCTTTATTTGACAGGGATGTGTCAAATAAAAGATGAGCCGTTGAAGCAAAGGAGAAATGGCTACGAGTCATTCTTCTCTTCTTTTGGCTCCCGGGATCCCATCCTAAGTGATCGTGTCAGGTCAAAACAGTTGTCTCGATATATGTTTTCAGTTTATTATTTATCCACTTATTATTATTATTTTCCACAATGTGCAAGTATATGTATGATACAAGTTAACAATCATATTGCGTTGCTAAAGTAAATTCCGTAATGAAATAGAAGTACAAAAGAATGCTATGAAAATATAATTAAGCAACATGCACATACACAGATACGAACATATACACACAAAACACATGCACTCAAACACGAACACATACACTGAAAACTTCGCCCCTAATGAGTGGCCGAGAACCCGGAAGGATGCAAACTCCTTCCGTTATCCCCTCTAAGCGGGATATACGATATATATATATATATATATATATATATATATATATATATATATATATATATATATATATAGCTGTATATGTATGTACGTATGTATATATAATATATATATATACGTAGTTATCTATGTGTGTGTATGTATATGGTTATGTGCGTATGTACATACAAGTTACACTTCTAATATTAATAAAATAAGACAACCCTAAACAAAGCCGGTGACAATGTAAATCGAGTCTGAATTATCTTCATATGTTTATGCATCAACTGGAAATTCCAGGGACGTGCTCTCCTCAGGAACAGGGAATCTGCCAGACTCCCTGGAAGTGTCTCGCCAATCACGGGACAACTTGGAACTTCTTGTAGTTGTTGTGATAAAAAGTTGTGATGATCGCACACTTCTGTGATGTTGGAAAAACATTTTACCCACCAGAGGAGATAGTTATTGTTTTTCGACATGAAGGGAAATTTTTTCACAATTAGTTTTAGTCGATATATAGGTCTAGATTTGGATTAAATCTTCTTGCTAAGTTCATTCTTACCTACTTTCAAATAATGGTCAAAATTATTTATATTAGGGAATTGCTCTCTCTCTCTCTCTCTCTCTCTCTCTCTCTCTCTCTCTCTCTCTCTCTCTCTCTCTCTCCTCACCGATAGTTAACTCTTCTAATTCTTCATATCTGTTTCGTCTCTTCGCCTGAAGAAGATAACTTCTATGTTGCTTCTATTAACGAGAAATCACTTCTTGATCCGAATGAAGTCAATTAATTATAAGGTTCAGATGAAAACCGAAGAGGAAACGAAAACTGAAGCACACTTCTGTTTCTGATCCGTCTCTTTGAATTTGTTTCACAAGGTAATGAAACACTTGCTGGGAGGAAACTGGTGATCTCTGCTTGTTTCTATTATCTGCGCAAACGACAAAGTACAAACACTTACGTTTTGGTTGTGGCTTTTGTTCATCCACTGCAGAATGAAGGCTTCTTACTCTGAACAGCAAAGAAAGATAGATAAAGTAAACATGAATAGTTTTTATTACTTCCTTCCTTCTCCCTACTTTTCTCGATCTCTATCTTTTCTCTTGATTCGTTTCTCCGTGAATGTCCTTTCTTTATCTTGTAATTCCTTTCGCATCGTGTAATACCCCATCAAACGAAACCTGTACAGAAATCCGTTATTTAAATGAATTTAAAGCGTGACTAAAGAAGGCACATCCATCAGAGTTTCACCGATGTCTTCACAAGCCTGAAAACTAAGTCCATTTTGGAATTACTTTTGCTCCTATCGACCCTCTTGATTTCATATGAGGCACACTTATAAAGTTGAAAAGGAAGAAAAACGTCACTTCAATTTTCCTTCTATTTTACTATCGATTTTTCTTCATTTCGATTTAGGTATTGATGATATTAGAAACATTCATGCTTAGTAAGAAGCCTCTAGTAGCTCTCTGCTAAGCTTTTCCCTTTGCTCTTAAACTTCTCAGACAAGTGTTTCAAGAGAAACTTTTAATGGCATCTTCGCTTCCTTGTCTAAACGAACACTGTTCTCCCCTTGGCAATACTTCAGTCATCTACTTTATGACCTCGAAAGAAATACTTCAATACAGCCTTCGCGATATATTAGGTAGTGTCAAGTCTTTATAATTCGTACTGTCGTCGCAATCACTGTTCCAATCATGCAAAGTCTAAACTATATTTCCTGTGTATGCTGTTTCATAAAGAAAAATACTTGCTTGATATTCATACTAATTCTTTGACAGGCGACTTCTAAAACACAGGTTCTTGTAGTAAAAAAATAGCAACTTGACTTTATTCTGGTATGCTTGCACAAATTTTGTACTGATGAGCCTTCAAGCACAATTCCCGGAAGCACATGGCGTAAAATGCGTATTGATTTCAATGTAATTTCATCTTTATGTACCAGTAATAGTGATATGTACTGGAGGAATGCGGTGTTATAAGTCTTGATAAGAGTTCACTGTATTTTTTCTGGCTTTCCGTCTCTGCTTGAACAGTAGTATTGAACATTTATTTGTGTTATTAAGATGTGCTGATTATTGCTTGTTCATTTGTAATCATCAAGAACACTTGATCGTTGCTCATGTTGATCACTGTTTAGGTGTAATCATCATGAACACTTGCTCATTTGATATACCTGATAAATTTTTAATGAGTTGCAAAATAAATAAAAAGAAAAGCGCACAGGCACCAGAATTTCTCCGTATACCTTAGTTTCTTCTTAGAAGGGCATCTGGTGAGATCTTCCCTCTCTTGAATGTTCCCTCATTCATCCATCGGTGTTACTAACCTCTTGTCAATAGCTTTCATTCAAGTTGGAACAGCAATTCCGTGGTATAGGCCTTCGAAGCCTCCAGATGCTACGTGGACCACGTCCAGACTATTTCCCTCTTGAGCTTGACACCCCAAAACGTCTGAAGGAGATTCACGTATGTCACCCCCCCTCCTCTCTCTCTCCCTCTCTCTCTCTCTCTCTCTCTCTCTCTCTCTCTCTCTCTCTCTCTCTCTGTGTGTCCTTCATCCTCAGCGTCTTATCCGTTCTTTTATCTCCTATCTGTTCTCGTCCTGTCCTCCCAAGGAAGATCCTATGGGAGCTTATATGCCCCTAAATCGGCGGAGCTAACGATAACACTTTCGATGGTCGTCGTTTCCTCATATGGAAGTTCTTTCAATTTGTAGTTCCTCATTGGCTTATCGAAAACCCGCTTCTCACACCACTTCAGGCGGGGAATTTCTTCCACTCGTTCACGTGGGACTACAAAGAGGAGCGAAGGCGGACCCAGGGCGACACCGTACTCGACTTTCACACGACATGCGCTTATTAAAAGAAAAAAAAATCGTTTTCATTAGTGATTCTCCTTAGCCAAATTAGTCACTAGCCATGACACGGAGTCCTTTATGTTAAACACAACAGCATTTATATGAAATTCCGTGCACTATCTTATACTCTTTGAAAACATTCTGGTAAACATCGTTGTAGGATTGTAGGACTATCGAAAATACGAGTATACGAGAGCAAGTTTTTTCCGTTCCGTTCGCTAATATTATTTCTTCGCCCATTGGAGTGCACATCCAGAAGTATTCTACAACGCAGAGCGAATAAGCTCTCCATTAATACTGAATCACAAAAAAAGAAAATGTCAATTAAAACATTAAGTTATGGGTAGATATTGCAGCCTTCCCCACCCTCCAACCCCCAAAATTGAATCGAACGAGATGTGTAGCAACCAGAGAAATAAAATAACTGGCTGGGGATGTGCATTTTCAAGAAACACCATGAAGAGGGAGAATGAAAGAATATTGCCAAAATGAAGGCGAGACCTGGGAGGGTAAAACTTAGTAAAATGGGTAACTTATTTCCGAAAGAAAAAGAACTGTAAGGCATTACCTTGAGATCTGTTTCTTCTCCAGGGATATAGTGTGAAACTCGAGGAAAGGAAACATTTTTCCTTAATTATTTTGATGGGCTCTATGAAAAGCAGACATGCCGTTATTATGAACCTATGCAACGTCACTTTGAAAAAAATATATACTTTTACGTGCACAGACACATGTACATACACTGTATACTTTATAGACAAAGCGAATAATTAATAATCAAGGACCATTCTGAATAATAATCAGCAAGACTGATAACGGAGCGAGCAACAGCCTCCATAGCCAATAGAGATTACAGTCAATGACAACCTGGGCAGCTGGAAGCTTTATTTCTCTCATTGATACCCGACAAAATTATCGAAGGGATTTGTTTTCATTTTCATTTCTATTCATAATAGGTGGATTTTCCAGCTCGTGATGGCATCATTGTCTATTGGAGAGCAACATATAATGTACTGATATTTGATTACTATAGGGTGGATCCTGTCAAGCCTTAAGTAATCACATTTCTGTGCAGTAATTAGAGCAGCGTCAACTGATTTCTTTTCACAGAGTATCTATTATAAATGTATAAAACAATATCCACGCATGCCTTTGATTTTCTCCTACTGATAAGATGAAGAAAGAAATCTCTCAGAATATCTCAATTTCATTTCGGCGTATTTAAGTAACGTGTTTTTATAATAGCATGTCACTGTGGCTGTGTTGCTATAGCAACTAATATTAAGCCTAACAGAAGGAACTCGTCGAAAAGTATGTTGACTTCAAGATGAAAGGCGAAGAACAGACACTTTCAAAGCAAGCTTAACAGTTGGTGTAAAAACAGGAAGCTTTCTGAGTTGAATGAAAATGGATGAATTAAAATCAGGATGAAAAAATCTATATACTTTTGTCCCCAACCTCAGGGAATAAAATTATTTAATACTGCTTGCCATACAAGGGTAATATATATTGGATGAGAACCACCTCAGTTTCAAACTTTTTTATTTTGATTATTCGTCAACAACCTATTTCATGCTCTAGCATCCCAGTATATTTATCTATAACTGAGAATTTAATACACCATACTATTCCCACTTTCCAGGAGTAATGAAAGCTTGACATACATCACATTTATATCGGATTATAATTTTCGACCTGCATTGTTCTACCAGGAATACATTAGGAAAAGCTTCTGAGTTTTGTATGTTTCACATGAGAACCGCCATCATGTGACTCTAGAAAATATCACTTGCTTCTGTAAAATTATATCACTTGGCTCTTTTTATTACACACGTTTATTCTTGAAGTTTTTGAAGTCTACAAATGCTGTCACATCTTTTATCTACGAACTCATTTGTTCGATTCACTTATTTTGTCAGTATTCCTTGTGATGTTGTCAAATGACTTTTATACTTTTGTTGTATAAAATAGGGTCTTTGCCCCAATTAATAATAATAATAATAATAATTGCATGACGTCAAAATGAAACCTTAGAAATAACATCTACAGCAGAGTTCATGGCAGTAATTTGAGACTATTTTTTAAGTATTATAATTTTTCAATTGTGCGTTATGAGATACTTTTTGTTCTTTAACAGAATGCGGGTACGTGAAATAATGAAGGCGTTATAAGGAGCCAACTACTTTTGAAGTTTATTCCTTCCAAACTGAAATCAGCTGAAGAAGAGAAGAGAAATGATGCAATGATCCAACATTCTCCTCCTTTTCCCGTGACATAGCATTAGGAATTCTTAACGTGAACCAGAGATAAAAGGTTTAATGACATGTGTTATGTGATATTGGCCATTCAAAAATTATGCTAATCAACACGACGTTTACTCTATAGCTGCATTCATCGAGGTGAAATTCGTTCTATAACTGAGGAAAAAAACCTTTTCCTTAACGCCACAGTTGCCAGGAAATCAATCGCTGCTAACTCAAGCGAACAATAATTCCCTCTCGCCCTCTCTTTGATGTCAGGTTTCTTAGGACATGACGATTGATGACCGGTGTTTACTTCGAAATAATATCAAAGGATATTCCTGAGATGTTGGAAATGATCGACTATTGTGATCCCATCATACAAACCAAATAAAACTATACAATTAGAGAAAATACTTAAATAGAAAGTTAGATTTTGCTTGCTCCTTCAGTTCACGTTGTCTTGGCCTTTTCCCTCGATTCCTTTTGTTGGTTGATTCTTGAGATGACTGGATTTCATTAATGAACGAATATGTATACCTTCTTGATCTGTCGTTCTACCTGTGTAGTACAATAAGGGAGAAAGAAAACTAGGAAAATAAAAGTGTTTCAGCTATGATTTTATGGAAACACTTTCTGTAACTTTTTCCTAATATCCTTTCTCTAGAGGGTCTTACTACTAACTCTACGTCGCCATGATAAGTACCCAGCAGACATGAACTGATTTGAAAACATCTGCACGCTGAAAGTCAAGCGAATAAAGACACAACTCTTGCCATACTTTAAAGGCCGCAAAAAGACGTCAGCTAAATGAGAAGGTTATCATTTCCATTTTTCGTATGAGAAGGAAGGTCAGAGCAAGAGAGCCGCGTCAGTGAGCGATTTCGGGCAAATAAAACAGGTCGGGGCATCGTTCAGTCTTAATGGTCAAAGTGAAACAGCTCTTGATAGAGGTTTGATAACTAAAAGCCGAAAGGATATCCACACAAAGCAATCTCTCTCTCTCTCTCTCTCTCTCTCTACACACACACACACACACACACACACATATATATATATATATATATATATATATATATATATATATATATATATATATATATATATATATATATATATATATATATATATATGTGTGTGTGTGTGTGTGTGTGTGTGTGTGTGTGCGCATGTGTGCGTGCGCGCGCGCGTGTATGTGTGGTTTATGCATGTATTTATACAATAAATGCCTATTTCAGAAGTTCCGCAAAGTAAGTCTTAATCCAATATAAGTCCTCCCCCTCCTCTCTGTGTCTGTGTCATTATCAGAATTTTTAATTACTTCTTTATCCCTGTAATAAGGGAGGCTCCCCATCGTGGCTGCCTGCCTCCGAAGAACTCGGCGCACTCTCCCTGCTGAGAGGTCCTCCCCACCCTTCCCGGCCTGGCAGGATCCTTGCCTCACTCTAGAAAAGGCAAAGCCGGAGGGATTCTCGGCTGGCGGGGCCCTGATCTTCATCGGAGATGGCATCCCAGGGGGAGGGCCTCCTGGCCGGCCCCTACTATTTCCAATGCTGTAGCTGACTTTACTTTCATAATAATATGCCATAAGAGGGTCAGAAAGATCACACTTCTGGAGATGATGTGTATGAAGAAAGATCTGAAGAATCTGAAGCCTCTTGGAAAGCTTCAGGCTTCAGGAACGTCTACGGAAATCCTGAGGTTTGCTCTTACAAAATCCGGAGTTTCAGATTCTTGGCTCTGCTCCAAAGGAGCCTTCTTCCTCAAATGACAGTGTCTCGTAAAATATAGGGTACATTGAACATGTATAAAGACTTTTGTAAACGTTTTATGGTCGTAGGGAGAGAGAGAGAGAGAGAGAGAGAGAGAGAGAGAGAGAGAGAGAGAGAGAGAGAGAGAGAAATCGCCTTCTGTTCATGTTATAATTAATATTGCAAGGCGAGGTTCCCTAATACTAAAAAGCGCCTGTCTTCCTGTCTTAACAACAGCAAGGGTTCCATTTACTTAATCTTATTAAATGGGACCACAAACCAACAATTTTCGTTTTTTTTTTCATAAGGCGTTTTCTGTTTGAAGATAAATTGCCGAGGTGTTGCTCCAATATAATAAGAGACAATTTTTGTTTTTACCACAATCACATTTACATGTACACAAAGACACACATACTCATATATACACACATATATATATATATATATATATATATATATATATATATATATATATATATATATATATACATACATATATATATATATATATATATATATATATATATATATATATATATATATATATATATATATATATATATATTGCAGCTATTAGCAACCAAATTCTGTTTCTAATATAAGTTTAAAATTTCTTCCTTACTTGTGCATGCCATTTTCCTCTCTATTAGGCAAAGTCTTCTTCAGGAATTATATTTTCATAACACAGTTAAGAACATAAAAAAGTAACGCTTGGAACAAATATATCATGAAATTAGAGAGAAATGGGTTGATGCATTCTCTATAAATTAAATCGTATAAATTGTGATATACATCAACGATATTCTATTGTAAAAAAGAAGCAAGGAAATCTATCGAAGGAGTGTAGTAAAGTCTCTTCTCATGCGAGCTGAAGCTGCCCCTATAAAAACAAAAAAAATGGTCACAATCGTGATATGGGGCGGATTAGTGAGTGGTGTAAGTCGGTGGGGTATGAGGATGAACTCCAGAAAAACGAAAACATAACTGAGTAGTAGATCTAGTAGTCATTTTCCAACCCATCCTCCTTTTCAAGTGGATGGGACTGCTGAGTGAGTCTGAAGCTTTGACTGTACTTGGTGTAACTTTTGACCCACATCTTACTTTTGAGAAATTGTCAGCAAATACCACACGTGAGATAGGTATTATACGTAATTTATGACAATGATAAAAAATTCAACGCAAACTGCTTCAGGTCATTCGTCCTCTCTGCACTAGAATTTGCTCTCCGTTGTGGCTGTGTAATAAATTAGAAATAAAAAAAAAGACAGATAATGGAAAACAACTTTGCCCAGTCAACCCCTGCTTTGCTGGGGGTGATGTGATTCCCTCTAATGATGATTCCATACAGTTGTGTCAATGATGTCATCTGTCTTAGGTCAAAAGTCAAGGTATTTCCTCCCTCTGTTGAGGCTTTCTTGTGCTTTTTTCTTGACTTCAAGAGCAATCTTTTAATCTACTGCTGCCGTAATTAATCCTCTCTCTCTCTCTCTCTCTCTCTCTCTCTCTCTCTCTCTCTCTCTCTCTCTCTCTCTCTCTCTCTCAGTTCCTCGTTGGACGAGTCGATATCGTTATCGGCTAGCACTTTGCTGGGCCTGGGTTCGATTCACTGGCCGGCCAATGAAGAATTAGAAGAATTTATTTCTGGTGATAGAAATTCATTTCTCGGTATAATGTGGTTCGGATTCCACAATAAGCTGTAGGTCCCGTTGCTAGGTAACCAACAATTGGTTCTTAGCCACGTAAAATAAGTCTAATCCTTCGGGCCAGCCCTAGGAGAGCTGTTAATCAACTCAGTGGTCTGGTTAAACTAAGGTATACTTAACTCTCTCTCCCTCCCTCTCTCTCTCTCTCCCTCCCTCTCTCTCTCTCTCTCTCTCTCTCTCTCTCTCTCTCTCTCTCTCTCTCTCTCTCTCTGTAATAAATGGAATTACTGTTGTATGGGAGCAAAGAAAGAACTTTCTTTTTATCCGGTTATGTGTAATGTTGAGCCATTAACATTCTCTTAATGTTTTCTTTATGGTAATTTGGGGCACTGATGAGAAGGTCGACAGAGAAGACAGAATTTCCTTTCCGAGGTAAGTCTTCAAAGACGATATTAAAAAAAAATGTGAATTACGAATTAATGACTATTTTCTCTTGAAAAATTTATTATGAAGTTTGTTCAACGATCATATTTGTCTTTTATTGTCATAATATCTCAGATACATGGATATATCAGATACATTTTTATCTTTTATTATCATAAAAGATATCCATGTATCTGAGATATACAAAACAGGCATCAGAATCTTCTTATAAACAAAAAAATCAATAAGGAATTGCAAACGCTTTGAGGAGGATACGTTGGTCAAATTATAAATGCAAAGGAGAAAAATACGAGGTAATGGCTCTTATGATTTATGTTTCTGTTTAGGTCAATTTTTTTTTCTCTCGGCTAGTGGAGATTTGTTTAAATCAGTCAGTGTTAAGAAGGGTTAAGAAAGTATGCTTTCCCTTTTTTTGAGCCTCAGCAGCATAAAAAGCTCTAATAACCTTTTAGTCTTCAAAGGAAAAGGAATCTGTTCAATTTTCATGAAATGAAATTTTTTCCAAAAAACCTCTCTGAGTAAAATCTAACCCCTGTTTTTTCTCTGCTCCCTCCCTTTTCCTCGATGAGTGAACCTTCAGCTTCACAAAAGACGCGTGGTGTGCTTCAGTCAGTCTGTGAGAGTGAAAGCAATAACGCCTGATTTGGGGAACCAAAGAAAGATTACCGAAAGAAGCGAGCTGTACTTCATAAAGAAGATATCTCTTCCGCAGGGGGCAACCCCTGAGGGACAGTGATTGACCTCCAGTGACTGTGCCTGACAGGAGCGGGATAAATGACATTCAGCTTCTTTCCATTCATGTTTAGAAAGAATGTTTCCCCAGTGATCTCTGGTCCCATGGCATTATTATGACTCTGATTTATAGCCGAGGTTTTATTTTAATGTATTTTCATATTTAACGCCTATAGTCCTAATTTTGATGGTGCATAAAATGTGCTACAAAAGATAATTCGAAGTAGGCGTAATATTATATATATATATATATATATATATATATATATATATATATATATATATATATATATATATATATATATATAATGGTGACCCATTCCTAATGTTTGATTCTGGTGCCTCAAACGACAGAATTCTAATTTTTTCAACTGCACGCAATTTGCAAGTTCTGTCTACCTGCCGCCATTTATATGCTGACGGGACATTTAAAACGGTGCCATCTATTTTCGAACAACTGTATACTGTTCATGGTGTCAAAAATGGACTTACAATTCCACTCATCTATGCATTGCTGCCGAATAAAAGAGAACAAACTTACATCGAAGTGTGGAAAGAAATTAAAGTACTTGCTCCTAACTTGGCCATCGATTCAATTTTGATTGATTTTGAACCTGGGATGATAAATGCGATCAACTCAGAATTTCCACAGATTGCTAACTATGGCTGTTTCTTTCATTTTTGTCAATGTATATATAGGAAACTTTGTGCGTGTGGACTAAAATCGCTTTATGACACTGATGCCGAATTTGCTTTAAATATACGTATGCTCTCAGCGCTTGCCTTTTTGCCACCAAACAGAGTTGTTGAAGGTTTCAATTTGCTTATCGATGAAAATATCATTCCTGGCGAGGCAGATAGTGTTCTCGTACTTCGAAGACAATTGGATTGGGCGTCCTGACAGAAGGGGAAGACGTCGAGCTCCCAAGTATAATGTTGATATGTGGTCATGCTTCGAGAGAGTGGAGAAAGATTTACCCAAAACGAATAATTCAGTCGAGGGCTGGCATAGAGGATTCTTACAGCAAGTTTCTTCTTATCATCCAACTATATGGAAATTCTTAAGTGCACTTAAAAGGGAACAATCTTTAAATGAAGTAAACCTAGAACGCATAAATAGCGGTTTTGAGTTCCAGAAGATTCCGAAGAAATACAAAGCCAGTACAGACCGTCTCAAGAACCTCGTCTCCTCTTTTGACGATTCAACTGACATAATAGACTATCTACGTGGAATTTCCCACAACCTCAAGTTCTAAACAATGATTTATGCTTATATAACTTCTGATAGAAATTGTCCTGACAATTGTTTTTTAATTATTTTGTTTTAATAAAAATTTTAATGCAAGTGTTTTTTATTATCCTTCAAAAAATAAAAAAAATAAAAAAAAACATTACATTCTTTGTTTCCTATTTTTTGGGGATACCTGGACCCTGTGTCGCTAAGCAAACCTACTTGGGTAGTTGAGGGTAGGTCAGGGTTTTCCTCTTCATTCTGCCTTCTACTCCTTTTAAATGGCACTGAGAGAGAGACAGACAGAAGTGACAAATTGGTGATTTGAAGAACGTGGCATGTCGAAGTAGTTTACTACGAAGATTATGCTATTCGAAGTTATTGTACTTCGAAGTTATTGTACTTCGAAGTTTTTGATTTCGAAGATCTGTTTTCGAAGACCTGTTTTCGAAGATCTGTTTTCGAAGAAATGACCGGATACCATATATATATATATATATATATATATATATATATATATATATATATATATATATATATATACATATATATATATATATATATATATATATATATATATATATATACATATATATATATATATACATATATATATATATATATATATATATATATATATATATATATATATATATATATATATATATATATATATATATATATATATATATATATATATATATATATATATATATTCGGGTGTCACAGAATAATCGCACATATTGACTCAAATCTGCTAATAATGTTGAACACCGAAATAATAACAATTTATTTACGCTTACACTTTGACTAGAAATGTATATATATCCACGGGAATATCTGCATCTTGGTATTTTGCCCAGAGTGCAAAAGAAAAACTATGCAAAGTCGGATAAATTTCTGTACAATGTTCAACAAAGTTCCTCCTAAAATCTCCAGAAGCGAAAAGCAATGTAAATGCTGAAGTCATTCGGTGAGAGAGGATGGATCGTAAAAGCTTTGCTGGGGCGATTTACCTTGTAATAATAAGCGACGCTTCAGACACGAAAGTTGAAAACATATGATAACAATGTCCTTTTATTCTTGACCTACCTAACTTTCCGTCCTCAACAACAACAACAACAACAACAATAATAATAATAATAATAATAATAATAATAATAATAATAATAATAATAATAATAGCGCGTTTTATGCATGTCGCCTGGAAAAAGTTGAGTGATACGAACACCAACCTGAGGCAGTGCTAGAAAACGACCAGGCAAAGATCCTCTGGGACTATGGTGTCAGAACAGATAGGGTGATGCGTGCCAACAGACCAGACGTGACGTTGATTAACAAAATCAAGAATTAAGTATCACTCATTGATGTCGCAATACTATGGGACACCAGAGTAGATGAGAAAGAAAGAGAAAAAATTTCATACTTCTCAAGACCTGAAAATCGAAATAAGAAGGATATGGAATATACCAGTGGAAATTATACCCATATCACAGGAACACTAGGCACGATCCCAAGATCCCTGAAAAGGAATCTGCAAAAACTAGATGCCAAAGTAGCAACAGGACTCATGCAGAAGAGTGTGCTACTAGAAACAGCGCACATAAAGTGATGGACTCCTAAGGAGGCAGGATGCAACCCGGAACCCCACACTATAAAAACCACCCACTCGAATAGGGTGACTGTGATAGATAAAAAAAAAAAAAAGATAACAATAATGATAATAATGACTAATTATTTAATAAATAAAGAGCATGCATAGGCACGTTCTTTTATGCAATGATTCTTTGATTCCATAATTTATTAAACAATTCGAACTGAAAATCTAAAATCCATTAATCGCACAGAAAAATCTATCTTCATTAACTGTTGCCATATCTAGGGAAATGAACTCCCACAGCAATGAGTCAGTGATTAATCATTTCCTTTCATTGCATTGTCTCTAAGGTGCTTGTAAACAGCAAGAGATTTCAAGGGAAAAAACTTTTTTATGCTTTGTTCTGTTTTGTATTATTCTCACGAGTTATTACTTTCCAAATGATTTTTTCTGTTATTTTTTGTTATGAGGTCGACACTTGTTATACAAGTCATTGTTCATTACAACAGAACGGTGGTTATTTATTGCAAAGCCGATTATTTATGAAACAAGTGAAATCCGTTGTGCGTCACTCAAATATAAATATAAAATTCCTTTCAAATTGCTGGTCTTTTATACAACGAATAATTTGCATAGAAATTGTTTTTGCGATAATCTGAAGCCATGAATTTTACGTCCAAACAAACGGAAAGGTTTAGATATAAAGTCCGCTGTGTAATTGTGTCATTTAATTAGACTTTTTATTTAGAAAAATAGATTGATAAAAAACCTGGCTATTCTTTATATATAAAAAGTGCATCGGTTAATAAATATGATAAAAGATAGGTCAGTTTATTTCGCTCTTAATGCATCAGAACATCCAACACTGAGGTATTCACTAGAAAAAGTAAGTAGATTTTCAACGCCCAAATGCCCCAATAAGAATGATTTTGTGGTCATAAAAAGAGACGCCTATGGATACGGATGCGTGATGACGACCCCAACCCGCCATCTTTTCTCTTCTCTCATACAGTAAGTATAAAATCCCTTTGTAAGCGAAATAGAGCTGAGGTTAGATTCACGCACGAGGAAGGAACGATCTGGCAACTCTTACTCATCTCTTTATTCCCTATTCATTCTAAATATTTTGGCGCTGCCTCACGTTTTCATATGATTTCAAAGCATTTGATCGTTGGCTATTCTGATGGACAAAGACCCGCCTGATTGAAACATGACATACTTTTTTACATATCACGTGGTTTTATAAACCTCGAGAAACATTATGAATGCAAAGTAATTTCAATGAATGTAGTACTACTTAGCAGTGTCTCCAAATGTGTAAACCTTTAACCAGAATTAATGTGAGAAAATTCCAACGTTGAAATTTGAAGATATTTAAAAATATTACTGAGCCCGGAGGCAAACTCTCAAGAAGAAATTGACGAGGCATAAAGAAGGCAAAGCAGTCTCTGAACAGGGAAGGTTCTCATGAGAGGGTTTCACTGCATTTGAGTATAAATGACAAAAATTATTATTGGGAGGAGACACAGGTTCGCTTTCCCTCGGTTTGGTAGATCATTTCCCATATTAATCGCCTCACGTTTTCTAAGAATACTTTTTCTAAAAACATTACCCGGTTTTACTATTTATTAAAAAAAAATTTTCCAACATGAAAGTGAATGCATTTTGATCTTTAAAAAGTAGATAAAAAATTCTATTTGAAAATGTTTACTTAGTGTCAACTGAGAATCTCTGGGAAGAGTATTTAAGAGTTTTTGCCTCTTCTGGATGTTCGGGGAGTTGGTACAAGACGAATAGATGATGGTAAGGAACACGTTAAGAGTCCTCGTTGTTGCCCAAAGTTTCCTTTCCTTTTGAGGAAGCTCAACAACGAAAACCTTATTTTGAATTTATAAACATTTAATAAATTCTTTTTCTCCTTCTTAATAATTTTTCGTCCAAATCTTTCCCATCGCGAAAAATATCTTTGACGATGTTTGTTGAAAAGTTCCTTCAGAGTTAATGACTTGTTTCCACGACTGAGTGCGAGAATTGGGTTACTTCTGGTGATCGTCCTTCTGAATGCTACTCTTAGCCTTTGAAGGGCCCTTGTATCTCGAATGAACTTTGCTTTCACAAGAGAGAGAGAGAGAGAGAGAGAGAGAGAGAGAGAGAGAGAGAGAGAGAGAGAGAGAGAGAGAGAGAGAGATTACCCGCTTTGCCTAAAGGAATCTCCTTTCAAGGAAACTTCCCGGAACTCAGCGAAGATCATCTTCATCTCTGTCCCTCTGCTGCTTTCGACAGACACCTTCAGCTTCTCTTCAGTCATCGTGGCTTTAGCCTTTGGGGTCTGTCTGCTGCCTACTTCGGAGGGAACTCCCACTGCCTTTCCCTTCCCCTTTTATGTCCTGGGGGCTTTCTCAGGCCTATGCGAAATAAGGTAATTAGGCTTCCACTCATCCAGAAATTCAGCATTTTCAAAAATAAGAGCCACAGGAACTTGATTCCACATAAACAAATAACCCGTCAATGAATAATCAGCTTTGGTAATTCTAAGCCGTAGTTCCGCGGTGAGCTAGACTATGGCAATTGACGTGTTCCTATGTTATTTTACTTGCTTTACAAGAATTTAAAGTAATATTTTGTCGGCCGGCTGTAACTAAACTGTAATTGACCTTTGCAGACTACACTACCGATGGGGTAGATCTAAGCCGGCATTCATAGCTAATACGGCAAAACTGTAACCAGTAAACACCCCTAGGGTACGTTGGTTGGCATTTTTAGGGGTGTTTACTGGTTACAATTTTGCCGTATTAGCTATGAAGGGGGGTGGGATCTACCCCGTCGGTAGTGTAGTCTTCAAAGGTCAATTACAGTTTAGTTACAGCCGGCCGACAAAATATTACTTTAACAATTCTTGTAAAGCAAGTAAAATAACATAGGAACACGTCAATTGCCATAGTCCAGCTCACCGCAGAACTACGGCTTAGAATTACTAAAGCTTCTTGTCATTCTTAAAATCTTTACAGTTATTTTCATTCATCGAGCTACTTTCATAATTTTACAGCTGAAATTATTATTTATTTATCATGAATATAACATAAACTAATATAAAATAGAAATCTTGCTTGTTTGTGTTGTTGCCCATAACCGTAGGAAAAAATTTTTTTTTAGCTTAAGCGTGAAAGCTGTTAATAATATGCTGTATATGGTGCCTTATTATGCTAGTGAAAATTAAAGGAACCACACGTACAAATACAATTGTTTATTATTATTGCAGAACCACACAAACGCCAATAAACATAACCCTTGAAGTGCATCACCTCGATAAATAGGCCTCCGAAAATGCAGAGTCTGGACGTGACAAAACCGTTTGGGTTAAAACCGTGTAAGTATTCCACATTGCCGAACAGGCATCCGCAAATGTAATTTCTGTAAGTGATACACCCAGGGAAATAAAACCAAGAGGAGTCACAAGCTAGGAATAAGTAATATGACATAAAAATATGAAAATAAGTAAACAAAATGATTTAAAGTTTTTGGAAGTAGTAAGTAATTTTTGATAGTTACCTTGATTCGTGTTAAATGAAGCGTTTGGATTTTGTGCCATCCGCAATGTTTCCTTTCCTGTGTTTGAAGCATTTTTATCAGCCCACTTATAGTCTTCCATTTCTCTCTTACTCCTTTTTCCTTCATGCAATTGAATTTCCGATCCAAAAAGATCTTCGGGGGTGCTTGTCGAGAAGGCCATCAAGATGGTGATGATCTTGGATCTTCCATTAGGAGGAAGAGGCCTCCCGTCAATTGACGCTCTCCCTGACGGTTATTCCTCAACCCGGATTTTGCATTTCAGCACTCTTCTATCAAACGGAAATGATACATGCAAAAAAGGGCTTTTCTCAGTTTTTCAACTCTCTGCATATGTTTTGCTTTTGTAAGAGAGAGAGAGAGAGAGAGAGAGAGAGAGAGAGAGAGAGAGAGAGAGAGAGAGAGAGAGATTTATGTTTTTATGATCTATTTTAGTAACGATAGTAGAAACATCCCACACTTCCGTTCCATAATTCAAATGATTCTGTAAATACTTAGAGTAGGAAGATAACTGCATGTTGTGGAAAGTGTTGGTATGAAAAAATTGTCAAACAGACTTTACTCTCGGATTCGCTAACTCAGCATAAATGAGGCGTAATGAGGGGAGACTTTTTGTCGGGGCAAGAAGGGTCGGCAGATGTTTTTCCGAGATCTTTTTGTAAAAATAATTCGAGTGAGCTTTTACTAACGTGTTACTTCTCCATGTCCTTTGCAGCCTTCATACCAACACTTTCCAAAACTGGTAATTATCCTCCGAGTCCGTATATCTAGAGAATTATTCAAAGAGTGAATTGAAAAGGGTGTTTTTATTATCCTAACCAAAACTAATCATCTTTCATTCCAGC
>JANJGK010008704.1:10000-12500 GCA_039081455.1 Macrobrachium rosenbergii
GCCTCCCTCCCCCGCCGCCCCCCCCCCCAAAAAAAAAGTTGTCCAGGTGCACGTGAAATTTCGAGAATCCACGCCCCTGCCGAATGAGACGGATGGAGAACGACTCGGAACTGAAAATGACTTCGAGTAAGTTTGGAAATCTTGTTTCTCACGGCGTCTGTGATCTAAGGCCAATTCGGAACTCGGGACAAAGTCACAATTGGGTTTATCTCGGAAGATTTCGCCCAATTTCGCGACGGGAGTTGACTGCGCGAAAATAGTGCTCTACGTTGTGTCTTTCGCGATTGCGACGACTTTGAATACTTGCCTCAGAGAAGTATTATATTCTTTGTATTCACTTTTTAAAAAACCTTTTGCTTTTAATACTCAGTATTAGACATTAAATACCTATCAAATTTGACGTGAACTCACACAGTATGTTTAGAAATATATAAACAAACATCGAGCAACAGCAGAATAAGAATAAGAAATTTATTATTATTATTATTATTATTATTATTATTATTATTATTATTATTATTATTATTATTATTATTATTATTGTCAGCTTATCCGGACTGCGCCTCGAATATAGATCGCTTATCGCACAAACTTAGGAAGACTCTGCGAGATTAGTTTTGAATATGAATGACTCGCTCAGCCTAATTGCAATGAGATATGCGGAACAACTTTCCTCACATATTAATTTGTAGAGTTTGTCGCCGTTATGAGCTCGTCCTGCAGCGAGAGAAATGAGGTCTTATGAAAGCCCTGAAATTCGACATTAACGTCTTTGTTAAAATCAAGACTGTTGAAAGGAGTACTAAGAAGCGCAGAACACTTCCTTGGGGGTAAAAAATAAGTAGAATTTGTGTTGTGAATCTCCTCCTGAAGGGAACACTTCCTTGGGAAAATAAAATTTGTGTTGGGAATCTCTTCCTGAAGGGAACACTTTCTTGGAAAAAACAAAAGGATTTGTATTGCGAATCTCCTCCTGAAGGGAACGCTTCCTTGGAAAAATAAAATTTGTGTTGTGAATCTCCTCCTGAAGGGAACGCTTCCTTGGAATAATAAAATTTGTGTTGTGAATCTCCTCCTGAAGGGAACGCTTCCTTGGAAAAATAAAATTTGTGTTGTGAATCTCCTCCTGAAGGGAACACTTTCTTGGAAAAAAACAAAAGGATTTGTGTTGCGAATCTCCTCCTGAAGGGAACACTTCCTTGGGATAATAGAATTTGTGTTGTGAATCTCCTCCTGAAGGGAACACTTTCTTGGAAAAACAAAAGGACTTGTGTTGGGAATCTCCTCCTGAGGGGGAACACTTTCTTAACAAAAAAAAAAAAAGATTTGTGTTGTGAATCTCCTCCGGCAGGAACACTTTCTTGGAAAAAAAAAACAAAAGGATTTGTATTGTGAATCTCCTCCTAAAGGGAACACTTTCTTGAAAAAGAAATAGAGAGAGAATTTATATTGTGAATCTCCTCCTGAAGGGAACGCTTCCTTGGAAAGAAATAAAGAGAGAATTTATACTGCGAATCTCCTGAAGGGAACACTTTCTTGGAAAGAAAGTAATAAGAGAATTTGTATTGTGAATCTCCTCCTCCTGAAGGCAAAGAAGAATTTTTAATTCCCCTGATTTCTTGCTCGGCAAATTTGCATACTTTCCCTTTGATTACCTCACCCAAAGGAATATACCACTCTCTCTCTCTCTGTCTCTCTCGTGTGATGTGAATTTTATATCTCGACGTTCGCTGAATGAATTCTCGGTGTTTTTTTACGGCGCCTTTTTGAAATTCATGGGCGCCAAAATCCAGTTATAGGGAGCCGCAATGCAGCTCGGATGAATGAGTGAAACAAATGAATGAGGCAGCGAAGTGAGTGGACGAGAGTGTAGCCATGAACGCCCTTGGGAAAAGCTTCTTGTGTCTGGCGGCGTTCTTCGCTGTCATCTTCGGCAAGAGATCAGGCGAGTCATGTTTTATTAGAATCTATAGAATCAGTATATTTACAGCTAAATTTATTTCAGGTATTTGATTTTTTTTTATTTTGTGAATGGACTCGAATAAAGTTCACTGACCGTTATTCATGACGATTAGTGAAATTTGTTCATGCCAATGACAATTGATAGTAGAAGTTTGGTCATATCAATGATAATTGCTTGTGAAGTTTTGTTCATATCAATGCTAATTGTTAGTGAAGTTTTGTTCGTATCAATGCTAATTGTTAGTGAAGTTTTTTTTCATCTCAATGATAATTATTTGTGAAGTTTTGTTCATATCAATGGTAACTGATAGTGAAGTTTTGTTCACATCAATGATAATTGTTAGTGAAGTTTTGTTCACATCAATGATAACTGATAGTGAAGTTCTGTTCACATCAATGATAACTGTTTGTGAAGTTTTGTTCACATCAGTGATAACTGATAGTGAAGTTTTGCTCACATCAATGATAACTGTTTATGAAGTTTTGTTCACATCAATGATAACTGATAGTGAAGTTTTGTCCATGCCAATGATAACTG
>JANJGK010008704.1:17500-25288 GCA_039081455.1 Macrobrachium rosenbergii
TTAAATATCAAAGGTTGTCTGGCCGTTTGGCTGTCTTCAAGTGTGATAAGATGGTTAACTGGGAATGAGGCCTGATGTGGACTTCTGGACTCTGCCTTGCTAACGGAGATGATGTCTAGTGACAAATGAAAGCTTAGAGATAGATATATGGATTCTTGGAAAAGGACTATGAAGATCATCGCGGAAAACGAAAGAAGGCAAAAGAGAGAATTCATATCTATGTATGGAGGAGAATATCAAAAGACAATAGAAAAGACTAAGACAGCCATTACGGTCAAACGGCCGAAATTAACGATGCCGGAATGACAACATAGACAAGAGTCCTCGAACGTACAGTCTTGATGTCAGCGAGTTTCCCGAACAGATTTCACATGAAATCGCCATGTTTAGAGACACATGACGCTGTTCGGAACGAGAAATCTATGAAGAGGAATCATGGACAGCTCCCTAAGGCGATGTGAACATACGCTCAGAACATTACACAACAGCAGTCTTCTCTAAAATGAGTTTTAGTTTTCTGAAAAGGAAACTATTATGCCGGCTTTGTCTGTCCGTCCGCACTTTTTTCTGTCCGCCCTCAGATCTTAAAAACCAAACATACCAAATTGCAGCCCTCTCGCCTTCTCAGTAGTTTTTATTTGATTTAAGGTTAAAGTTAGCCATAATCGTGCCCCTGGCAACGATGCAGGCCAGGCCATCACCTGGCCGTGGTTAAAGTTTCATGGGCCGCGGCTCATACGGCGTTATACCGAGACCACCGGAAGATAGATATATTTTCGGTGGCCTTGATTATACGTTCTAGCGGCTGTACAGAAAACTCGATTGCGCCAAAGAAACTTCGGCGCATTTTTTACTTGTTTTATTTAAATTTAGCTACGAAAGAGACATTAATTAAAGGCTGACTGGAGACTGACTTTGTACATTTTAAATTAATCAACAAATGGGATATATTACATAACGACCGATTGAATTCTAAATTATACCAAGGGACAGGCACATAGATAATCATAGCCATTATAGCCTCAAACAAGGCCAAGAGAAAAAGAAGGTCTGCTCACTTCCCGCCAAGTCCCCCATGTAGGCGGAGCTTTGTCTACCTCCTTATTGCGTCAGCAGATGAATTGCCGTAGCGAGCAGTTACCTCTAAGATACGTCATCGCCTACGTAGTTACCCCAGGTGAGAGGCGACTCCACCCAATTGGGTAGACCTTGTCTCTCTTGGCCTCGAATACATCCATTGTCAGAAATTGCTCATCTATACGAGTCAGAAATTGTCCATTTGTACGAGTCAGAAAACTGTTCATTTGTACGAATAAAAAGGGAATAATTAGATTCTGATAATAAAAAGTATAAAAAAGGAAAACCATTTGTTCAAATAAAAGGTAATGATACTAATAATAGGATTCTGATAAGAAACATTTCCAAAAAGGGAAAAACATTGGAAATACCCAAAGAAAGCGTAAGAGAAGCAAGAGAGAATGAAAAGGAATAAGCATGACAGAATAAATGTACACATGAATAGAGGAGATATTGCCTTTACAAATTTATGCTTAGCAGGGAAAATTGCGGAATGTCACTGGCAGAGAGAGAGAGAGAGAGAGAGAGAGAGAGAGAGAGAGAGAGAGAGAGAGAGAGAGAGAGAGAGAGAGAGAGAGAAGGGGGGGGGGGGGAATTCGTCGACGTTGTTAAAGAGGAAATTATTTTCTCCATAACCAGTGGGACTTGCTTGCCAGCAACATTCACAGGGAGCCGTTATGGCAGTTTACAAAGGAAAAAAAAAAAGTTAAATATGCTCCGAAGTTTCTTCGGCGCAATCGAGTTTTCTGTACAGCCGCTACTGCGTATAACCAAGGGCACCGAAAATAGATCTATATTTCGGTGGTCTTGGTAAAATCCTGTATGAGTCCCGGCCCATGAAACTTTAACCACGGCCCGGTGGCGGCCTAAGTTGTTGTTACCTATAGCGGTACCAGACGCACGATCATGGCTAACTTTAACCTTAAATCCTCTCATCATATTACTAACAGTTAAAAGGAACAGATTGTTTTAAGTAACATTTACAGCATCAAGCCTCCAATAATTATTTGTAAGCGTCACAGCAGTTTACAAAATGAGTGTTTACTTAAATTTCTCTCTGGTCATAATCCTAATATTGAAAAAGGAACAGGAAGCGTCTCAATGGCATTTATTAATAGCACGCCTGTCACAGTTATTGTTAGGAGTTCATGCCAGCATTAAATAAAGTAAACTATTCATTTGAATATATTATTTTTCTTATATTCATATTAGTCAGTAGGGACAAGGAGTATTCTAGTAACTTTGATACAAGAATAGAAAATCCCAGATCTTCGGTAAGTCAAAAAAGATTTGTAAAATGGCAATATGAATATCCAGTCTTCAGGAAGCCTAAAATCAGTCTTTATAAAATTTAAACTATTGTACTTATTTTTCAATATTTTTTTTACTTTTTAAGACGCATATAGTTAATACTTTTATATGAAAATTTTTAATATATTTTCCTGGTAATTACTGTGCCAATTCAATCAGCTGTTTTTCTAAACCATTCAAATGACTTGATTCTGAGAAAAGCAGTTGAAAAACTGCTATTTATTTTTTGTGTACTTTGTGGGACGTTGTTGCATTTCCAAATAAACACCGAATGATTCCTTCTCTGACAAAAATACTTGATCTTGAAAGAAGTATTGTGCAGAAAGTACTAGTGAATAGTTTTTTTTTTTTTTTTTTTTTTTTTTTTGTAAAACAAACAAAAATGTAAATATTTGCCTTAACGGCATTATGATTCTCAGATCACGAAAAATACGTGAGTTTGCACTAACGATGACTCCTCTTAAGAATGACAATATAGAAATATCTTTTCCAGCGTACTCCGCCCAGCCTCTCTCTCTCTCTCTCTCTCTCTCTCTCTCTCTCTCTCTCTCTCTCTCTCTCTCTCTCTCTCTCTCTTGATATTAAGTTTTATTTTCCAGGATATTCTCTCTCTCTCTCGATATTAAATTTTATTTTCCAGGATATTTTCTCTCTCTCTCTCTCTCTCTCTCTCTCTCTCTCTCTCCATTAACTTTTATTTTCCAGGATATTCCCTCTATCTCTCTCTCTCTCTTATCTGTATCAGCGAATATGAAAATTAGCGAAAAGTGATCTCCCCCCATTATGCAAATGACTCTGCCCATAAATGCTCGGGATCGACTGAATATTCAAATTCATTTTGGTATTGCCTCTTCCTTACTTTTCGAGTTGTAACCTCGACTCGGGAGAAATTGGGGATACATATTATTTTTTTGTGTGGTTTTGTGTACCTTACCTTGAATGAAAGTGTCCTTTGCATAATACATATTGATTAGAGTCCTGTGCTGACGAAAGGGGAATGTCTAGTATTATTTTTTTGTGGTTCTGTGTACCTTAGCTTGAATGAACTTGGCTTTTGTATAATGCATATTGACTAGTCCTATGCTGACGAAAGGGGAATACCTATTAATTTTGCGTGTGTTTTGTGTCCTTTGTATAATACATATTGATTAGAGTCCTATGCTGACGAAAGGGGAATATCTAGTATGATTTTTTTGTGGTTCTGTGTACCTTAGCTTGAATAAACTTGGCTTATGTATAATACATATTGATTAGAGTCCTATGATGCTAGAATTACTGTTCATGGAAACATCCTACAGGAACTTGCACTCTTCATGTTTGTTCCTTCGAATTCACTGACATTGTTGTGCAATTTTCACTTCAAATGTTCAAGCGAAGATGCAACCCATTCCTACCCTAAATCAATACGGCTTGTATTTTAATCGTTCACTTTCAGTTTTACCTATCTATTTATGAATTCTTTCATTTATTTTTATTTTTATTTTCTAATAATTGGCCTCTTCTTTCTGTACTTCCTATTACCTTCTGTTGCTTCTTTCAATTAAACACCACAGTATTCTTTGGAAGCTTGAATTTCAAGTCAGTGGCCCCTGTGGTGGGCTTGTTCTATGTGGATAGGGGCTTATCTTCTGAATAATAATAATAATAATAATAATAATAATAATAATAATAATAATAATAATAATAATAATAATAATAATAATAATCTAACATCTAAATCAGCTCTTAAGGACAGTTTCTCTTTATACTACGAATACAACAACTTCGTATGAAATTACTCTTCAATTATACGTACACTAAAACCCTACTCAGTTTTTTACATCATTTCCTCATTCCCTTCTTTCCATTTATTCACTCACTCGTGCAACTACGGACTTTTATCCGTTCACTCTTTTTTTTAAACGCTACTCATAATTTTCGAGTTCACTCATTTGCAACAAAATCTCCTAAAACCCCAAAGTGTGGATTCCGTCTTTTATTTAGAGGATCCTGAAGTTTTGGCCATTTTTGGTACATCTTTTTATTTTTGTATCTTTTTCAAACCAAGATTTGCTATATACTTTTATATATATGTATATATATATATATATATATATATATATATATATATATATATACACACATTTATATATATCTCTTCTTCATTTAAATGCAAATGGCTTCTGGATATAGCGCTAAAATTTATCTGCCTTTCCGAATAATCTTTCCTGGGATATCTGGAACCTATCTATCTAACTATCTATCTACACCAATATAATATATATATATATATATATATATATATATATATATATATATATATATATATATATATATAATTTACTTATAAATTCATTTGGGATTACTACTATCTGTGCTTTTCCTTACATCCATGCATTTGAATAAGTGTTCCTATTTTTTATTCTCTCTCTCTCTCTCTCTCTCTCTCTCTCTCTCTCTCTCTCTCTCTCTCTCTCTCTCTCTCTCTCTCTCTCTACCTAGCTCTTCATGTCTATTCTTTCACGTAAGTGTCAGCTTTATTTTTAAAATCTGGGACATCTCTGTCTGTGTGTCTGTCTGTCTCCCTTTGGCTAATTATTCATTCATTTACTTGCCTGTCCCGACAGAACTGCTCATATCCTTTCCTCTGCATTATTTAACACAAGCCAATTTGATAGTTAAAACGGAATTATTGATCTATGGGACTCTCTCTCTCTCTCTCTCTCTCTCTCTCTCTCTCTCTCTCTCTCTCTCTCTCTCTCTCTCTCTCTCTCTTTAACAGCTTTTGTCATTGCTTCTGTTTGTGCACTTTACATCTATGCATTATAGAGAGTCTCTCTCTCTCTCTCTCTCTCTCTCTCTCTCTCTCTCTCTCTCTCTCTCTCTCTCTCTCTCTCTCTCTGTTTATTAATTTATGTCATTACATCTATCTCTGCATTTCTTTACAGCCATGCATTCTAGAAAATCTTTACTTCTTTAGTCTCTCTCTCTCTCTCTCTCTCTCTCTCTCTCTCTCTCTCTCTCTCTCTCTCTCTCTCTCTCTCTCTCTCTCTCTCTCCCAAAGACTCCAGTCTCTTTTAAATTGTTTCCAATATCAGTTTTTACTGTAGCAATTTCCTTTTATGCATTTTTCTCCATACGTTTCAGATGAAGTTGCTTTGCTGAATATTGTATGCCCTTTCTTTCAATAAATTCAGTCCCCAACTGTAACTTCTGTATCTTTTATTTTTTATTTCAGGAGCTTTATACACACGGTTCCGTAGTCTTTGTTCTCTGAATGGACTTAGTTTTGAAATGAAATAACTACTCAGGTGTTAGGTCTGGTTTGTGCGTTAGAACGTGTGCGAGTTCAATACATGTTGATATGAGGAGTTTATACACACATACATACATTCACATACACAAATATTATATATATGTATATATATATATATATATATATATATATATATATATATATATATATATATATATCACATATGTGTGATAAACGTATCACGTGTTAAAATGATTATAATCACGCATATATATATATATATATATATATATATATATATATATATATATATATATATATATATATATATATATATATATATATATATATATATATATATATATATACAGTGTATGAGTGTGTGTAGTGTGTATTTATTCACCTATGTTTTTCCTTCCAAGGACTTTTAGTTACTTTAATATTCGATCACATCCGCGCATATTACGGGCTGCCCAAGAGCAAGAGCCCGTGCTGGCATATGGCCAGCTAAGACTAAAACAAGAACACGTACACACCTGCACACTAGAATGATTATAATGATCTTTTGTTTCCCCCCCAAAAAAATTCTATACGAGGAGATATATATATATATATATATATATATATATATATATATATATATATATATATATATATATATATATATATATATATATATATATATATATACTGTATATATACAAAAATGAGAAAGCAGAACTGAAAAGAATATACAGCACACAGAACATATATGGTAAAATAAAAAATGTAGGAAGCCCCTGTTCAAACGAGGCGTGTCAGAGATCTCTCCGAGAACGAGGTTGAAGTAAGTGAGATTTAGGAGCCTAGCCTATCGTGAAGTCTGTGAGATTTAGAAGCGACGTCTCCCGTACCATTAGATTACCTTAGCGTAATTCGATTCTAAGACTCCAGTTACAGCGGCTGCCAAGCCCTCTTAGGAAGGAACCGGGTGTGTGCTCCACGCCCCTCGTCCTAAACTCAGACCTACTTTGGGAGGGTGTCACTGATATCACTTATCTCGGTGAAGTCGATGGGAAAAGATCAATAGGTAGAATATAGAATTTAGGCCAAAGGCCAAGCGCTGGGACCTATGAGGTCATTCAGCGCTGAAAGGAAAACTGACAGTAAAAGGTTTGTTAGGTGAGGGTGGAAAGTAAGATGGAAGAAAGAGAATATGAATGGAGGTACAATGAAAGGAACGAAAGGGGTTGCAGCTTGGGGCCGAAGGGACGCTGCAAAGAACTCTAAGTAATGCCTACAGTTCACCGCGTGAGGTGCACTGACGGCGCTACCCCCCTACGGAGTCTATGGAAAAAGGGTCGAGATTTACGTAGTGACAACATTACGAATGTAGAAGGAAAGAGGGAAATAGCGCAAACGGAAGAAAAATGAGAAAATAATATTCTGATAAACTGATTTGCTGTCAGGGATGAGTAAGGTATATAACAAATGGAGAAAGGAAGAGTGAAATAACGTGAACAGGAGAAAAATAAAAAGAAACTTTTTTTTTTTTGATAAACTAACTTGCTGTCACCTATGAGTAAGGTATATGAATCAGTGGGCTATTTATTTTTCTTAATATATTAATCTTATCATCATGTTTTGATCTCGTTAAGATTCTTCTGCGTTCCAAATGTAGATTTTTCCTTTCAATAATGCACGTATTTTTTCTTTTCTTTGATTATCTTACTTAAAAAAAATACCGAAAATTACTACTAGTGCGTATTCTTTTTAATCTTTGCAATTTATAATGTATGGAATATTTACTACACTAAAACAATTCCCCTTCTATTTCACTAATCTATTTATATTTATATCTATTCATTTATTCATTTATCTTTCTTCTTTTCTAATAACTGACCTCTTCTTTCTATATTTCCTGTTATCTTCTGAATAATAATAATAATAATAATAATAATAATAATAATAATAATAATAATAATAATAATAATAATAACATTCACTTCTTTTGAGAACAGTTACGGCCTTTTGTCTCCTATGTAACTTGCAACAAATACGGAAAACATTAAACCATATTTCGATATTTGTTATAAATAATTTGAAAAACTGAAAGAAGGTGAACGCCATTTCTGTAAGATATCTTTTTCCAGTCAGGCTCACTTTGATGAGTTTTTCTTTGACTT